>JARK01001475.1:20540-36950 GCA_000688135.1 Ancylostoma ceylanicum
CCCTCTTCATAATTTATCGACACACGCTTGACCCTGAACAGGAATATGAAGACAATTTAGCATCGCTTCATTGATTTTGTCGATTTTTCCACTTTTGCTACACTGACGGGAGAGAGGATTTCAGTCGGGATTCTCCAATACAATGATCACCTGAACATTGAAATAACAACCATCGCTCACAAAACCACCGATTTATTGGCTCTATCGATTTTTCGTTTACGTGCACCTAAAAAAGGGTCATTTGATATGGTGGTATGTAATCGAAAAAGAGAGCATTTGGAATGAATCTATCTAGTTACTGCTAGTTGTCCGCATCAGGTGAAAAAGTTGGGGACAGTCAACCCCCAACCGGAGCCGGGTGTGCCGGCTAGTGCATTTTAAAAATAGTCTCTTTTCCACAAAGCATTTCGTAGGACTGAGGAGGCGCTTTCATTTTGCGAGGATTTTCGAATAAATCCCGTCGTAGTATGAGCGCTATAAAAATTGTGAAATGGCTATTGACAACGTATTGTCTGAGGAATGACATGCAAAACCTCTGGAAATAGAAAAATTACAGCAGATGGTTAACATGAGGTGTGCTTGCAGTCACTGGACGAGGACTGAGTGTGAAAGCGCCCACAAAAGTGGAACTCTCCATCTACAAAACAAAATATCATTGAATAGCAATAACCCCTCAACGCATTCATCGTTATAGTTTCCTTTGTCCTGGGGGCTCCAATTGAAAAGCGCAATCTAACACCACTAGTTTCTGCTTGTTATCAAAAACAAAACTTTCATGGTTTTTTCCTACGACGCCATAACGCGCGTAATTATTTTCGCAGAGAATTAGCTTCTTTTGGTCCAATCGCGCCGCCTTCAATTGCCAACTATTTTTGAGCCAAGTTTGCATGGAAATAGGCAATGGAAAACCTCAAAGATTATTTACGAGACATCTACATCTTGATGTGGTCAAAATCACACAAACCTACAACACATATTTCTTATCCAAAATCACACCTCATAGCCTCACTATATGAGAAATCATTAGCAATGCAGCAGAATATAGGGGTACCAAAGGGAAAAGGTCTCAACCAGGAGAGCTTATTGTGTACTCCTTCAGCATGGCTTTGATTCATTGGCGACTTCCGAAATCTTTCCCTTATAAAGCGAGTCATTTCATTGCAAAAGCAATTTGCTCACAGACTTGTGGTGCTGCTTTCATAGAGAAAATAAAGAATAGACAAAGGAAAATGAATATATACTCATCAAAAAAAGGAAAGAAAATGAGAAGGAACTATGTATTGAACAGAACCTAAGGACTGTAGGACATTTGTGCACAATATAATCACGTCTCCACAAGATTTGCTTACGTGCATCGGAATATTCTCGACTCTACCATACATCTCAACTCTTAACTTTATGGAGTCTAAAATCTCTATCTTGTAGAAACATCGCGGACATTGGCTTTCGCCATGTTCGGCACTCGATCCACAAACGTGTCTACGTCCACACCCGTATCCTTGGCTCTTTTGAATAAGCTCAGGGGTGCGATCGATGTTTCCGACCCAGTATCAACCAGTGCTTGGGTCCTCATACCCATTGTTCTCACTGGTATTAGTAGTTTCTCCTCGAATTGTTCGTGTTTGAAATTTTTTTTTTCGAAAAAACAAGCGTTATGGTGAGCAGCAATGGATCAAGGAGACCTGAGAGAAGCGCTAATCCAGAGGATTGAACAAAAAGTAAGGAACCTATAAGGCAAACTCAAGAAGCGTTGAAATCCCGGGCTATCTGCCACAGCTACTACAATGTATGAGTTCGATTCCTAAATTAAGTCTCTATTAGCAATTACATTTCAAAAGCTAATATTTTGCTCTAGTAAAGCCTCTTCAAATGGAATATTCACCATCACTATAGACCCTTCATCGCCATGTTTTCGTTGTAAAGATACAGGAGAAGTTTTCCAGTGTTGGTCGGGTTTGACTACCATTGGCGCTCGTGACCCGATGACGACCATGCTTGAGGGAAGCGTGCTCCATCAGAGACTAGTTTCTGTACATTAGGATCGAATGAGGCTTAGTTACCCACTCGACCATTCGAATATCTGTTCGTTTAGGGCAAGTCAGAATACACCAACTAGCAAGCTGAGTTGGCAGGGTTCCAAGACGTCCACGAACTATGTATTGTCAACTGAAAGCACGTAGCGATACTGTCTGTGTCTCTCCTGGTGTGATGGAAATCGATAGAACACTGTTCTTTGCTCTAGGAAAGGCTGTTTGGTGTCTAACCATGAAATTCGCAGAAAACGAAAAAGAAAGTTTAAAGAAGTCTACCACCTCCTGGATTCATCGAGGAGCCCAGGTGTGCTTAATTAAACAGCAAAAAGTCTCAAAGATATCACAAGTTTTCCAATCCTTTAAAACGTCCTTAGTAAATCCATATCGACCGAACAATGAGTACATCAGGCTTGAAGCTTAGAACTAAAGTAGAAGCCGCTGTGACTAAGTCTTCGAGAACTGCCTATGTAATCCGCCGCAAGGACATTCTCATGGTATCCCTCCAATGACGTGACTTATGGACATAGCTACTAATGGCGGAGTCCTGCATTTTATGTATCAACTCTTAGGTACACAATATACATTGATATTCGAACGAATATTCGAAAAATTCGAGTATTCGAGTAATTCGAAATTTTCGTTATTCGAATTATTCGTAAAGTTGAATTATTCGATTATTCGAACATTCGAGCACTCATAATTCGAATAGTAGGTCGGATGATAGGGTTACTGCAGATTCGATGAAGGCTTTCGAACGTTGATTTTGGCAGATCAAAAATCGCATTAGATAAATACTTTTCAATTATGTTATAACCATGCAAACTGCATTCCTCTGCCTCCTTCCAGCTACCTTATCATCTTCATCAAGAACGAATCTGGGCTTTTTGGAACCTTTGAGATTGGTGAATCTGTTTTGAACAGAGGCGTTTCCACCCGAGGATTTTCCTAAATGAGAAGTCAACTGCTCGAATTGGAATTTGCATCTTTCCTCCATTGACCACTGAAGGGCACTTCTATGACCATTCCCTGAAGAAAAAAGGGCTAATATATACACTGTGCATCGATAAAGAATAGACCCGTTCATTGGAACACAGCCGGATAGTTGTCACGCCACGGATAACTCCAAAGAGGGTTTCAGGATTTTGCTGTAATCTGAGCAGCGTACATTCTGATGGAATAAGTATAATAGGATCCATTCTTCGGAACTTACTCCGACATCACTCAGGAATGATCCCCCATAATGCGTAAAATGAAAAACAATTAAGTCGCCCTTTTAGTTCAGCTGCAGCCCAATTCGAGAACGACTCAATTTTTGCAACTCATTTCTCCTTCTAGTTGGTCATAAACAAGTACATGACGGAGGGCTATGTCATCTTCGGAGTTTTGGATCAGTCCTTTTGTGAAAGCTTCTGTAAGTGCATTTAGAATGCCGTCGTCAACCTCAAATTCACGCCTACGACTATGTTGAACGTTGAGTCTTAAAGGCAGCACTCACGAAAAAATTCGCTACCCAGATGTCAACGCGATCTTGGGTATTTGGCTATGAGGAACATGGATAAAGTGTTCATTTGTTCCAGAACTCATGGTGAAATGGTTTTCGGATATTATCAATTCATTGCTTTATAGCAAGGCGGCCGAGTTACGCGGATGGGGTAGATCAAGAAAGTCGATAACGCTGCCCTTGTTGTCGACAAATTTCTTAGCGCAGGTGGATATTTGACTAATTCTGCAGCTTCTCTGAAGAAGAAAAATCAGAAACAAAAAAGAATTAGAATGTTCACTGCAGAAACATTCCTTATGAGAAGAAAGAAAACTTATGGTTCAGTGTAAAGAGCCAAAAAAAAAACTAAAATTCATTCCATACGTGAAAATTTGACGACTCTGAGTAAAACAAGGGATAATATGGTCGAATAACAATTTAGAGGACCTAAGTAGAGGGAAGCAGACTATCACAGTGGGGAACTTTTCGAAATGAGCAATAGAAACAAACGTTTCCTCTTGAAAACTGACAGACTGGGGCAGCTGATTCGCAATCCGCTACAACTCGCCTGGGGATCCCCGGATCCCATATTCAATTTGTTATATCTCGAGAATGTGGATGCCTTTGGTGGTACAACTTGCGTGGTACTACTGGGACTATCGTTCAGACCACAGAACATTCAAAATTTTTGACATGAAAATTATCGTGGGTGCTGCCTTTAAGTCTCAGATCTGGGTTTCTTGAACAGCATTTTTTACCCCCAATTTCTTCCTTCAATATCCGTTCTTTTTCATTCACACTGCGCTGATAAGAAGATTGAGCTAATGTTATAGACTGAGACGATTTTTGCACTTGAATTCCCTTAGATTTATTCACTACGAAGCCAAAGATGATGATTAGATTCGGGAAAAATGCTCAGAGAGAGAACTAAGCTCTGAAATGGGAAGAACACATGCAGTAGAAACATTTCTATGCCTGATCAGAGAGCCACTACAATTCGCGTTTCGACATTGAATTTGCAACAACCTATTAACGCCGACAAATCCTAAACCTCTCCGTCGCACAGATTCCTACAATTTACGACAAAAGGCGCAAAGGTGGCAATGAGTCCACGTTCAAGGATCAGAATTGTACTAGATTCTGTGGACCACTTAGGAAAAGCGGGATCTGTAGAATTTAAACAGCCCAAATACGAAATTGAGGTGGGACATTGCTTTGAGGTATATAACGAGGACTGTTTATTGGGTGTCCTTCGCTATCCTCGCGCCAGGCAAGACTATTGAGCTATCGTCTGTGAATTATTACATCACAAAAGCACTTCGCTGAAGCAATGACGCCCATTTATCCGAAGAATTCGAAAAAACTTCTATTCGAAATTCCATTCGTAATAATTCGAAAAGTCCGAATATTCGATTGTTCGAATGTTCGAGTAATTCGAAAGGTCCCAAAATCCGATTGTTCGAATGTTCGAGTTATTTGAAAAGACTCAGAATTCGATAATTCGAATGTCCGAATATTCGAAAGAAAAAAATCGAATACCAAGGTACATACATACATATGGTGCATAATATTTGAAGTGGAAAAATTGGGCGTAGAAGTAAAAACTCCGTTCTCCTTCAATTATTCCATATCAGGAAAATATAGACCTTGTCGAATTATCTCGAAATTCGACGTTGACCTCCAACACACACAACACACACATTCGACACATTCGACACATTCATCCAGTGGCTATGCGAGAAGCCACTCGAGTCAAAACTCCTGATTGAACTCCTAGCCAGCACCAGTCGCTGCGGATCTGCGTTTTTTTTTTGTGGACGACAGTGATTTTCTTTAGTTCAGTGGGTGCAAAAGTGATGGACTCATGATGTTGCAATGGCAAGTTGCGCATCCAAAACGTCGATCTGCTCCGCGAAGCGTTTAGCAGGGCTCTTCACTTCTACATATCGACACTGAAGACTACGAGCATGAGCGGATAAGAGATTTCCCAGGACCAAAATAACGGTACGGACAGCGGATAAGCCGAAAATAACTGGATACCGGACAACGGATAACGGAAAACGTCTAATGATCCGTCGTACAAGACATCACTCACCAAAAAAAAACCCAGAAAATTTCAGCCAAAATTTCCACTCTTATAGCGAAAGGTTCAAGGTCTGAACGATTTCTCGTTCTTTGATCCGAGAATCTAATCTGCCGGTGAAACCTTATGTAAAAGGCGTTGAAATACGTAGCCTATAGAAGGCTCTGTAAAGGACAAGTGCTTTCAGGAGAAAAAAGTGCGAACTGAGAGCAACCATGTTCTCCCTGATCCGGCGCTAAAGCCACTGTTGACGGTCCTTCATAATGGATAAGTCAGAAGCTACGGAGAAGGCCTAAACGGATTCCCAGATGCGGATGATCCTCTCATTCCTGCTACACAACATGAACAATTGTCCCCCGCGTGAGGTAATTTCTGTGCTTAGCCTAGTGACAATTTTTCTGCTCCTTGATCACAACACTTTTAGAATATCCTTTCTCACGACTTTTGGAGGTTCTAGTGAGTCCGTTAAGAATTTTAAGTCAAAATAATATAAAACTGCTTGAAGAAGTGGTGAAAGTCCTTTCGAAATTGGAACGCTGACAGAATAGCTCCATGCTAACTGGGTTCACGTCGCGAGGATCGGAGAAACGAGACCTCCTGTCAAATAATGAAAAAGAAGAAATAACTAGCTGGTACTAGGAACAAACAAGAGTTGGATGAGGGCGAAGAGAACGCTCGTCCAGGCAGCAATCAGCCTTGGTGATACTTCGCACAAGCCATTTCCATTGAAATGCCGTTTTTCATTAGTTGATGACAACGGATCTCGTGTCGCTGTCAGCGTAGAAGCATTCTCGATGCTCCACTGCGTTCATTAGTTTTGATCAGTTCCCTAATGAGCATTACTCTCATGAAACTTTCTGATTTCAGATTTGTTCAGCCATAAACATTGAGTAAAGGTAATCGTTCATCCGACCAATGATAAGAAAATTGTGAACAAGCCGAGGATGAGAAAGGAGTAGCAGAAATGTTATCTTACTTCTTATTAATTGGCACTTCATGTGTGTGTGTGTGTGTGTGTGTGTGTGTCTGTGCACGAGAACCAGCCACCAAAAACGAAAAATACCTACACCATCGTGTTCAGCGCATCGAGTAATGTATGAAAATGTGGTAAATTTTCATTTTTACCTTGATTTACAGGTATTTTGGGCCACTTTTGTCATGTTCAGACATGTTAAGAACCGGCTGTTGTGTTTACCACAGTTGGAATGAATGAGATAAGCCCAGACGCTATAAANAATGATAAATGTCCCACATGTTCCTGGAAAATGACACCTAGTCAAGCATACAGGGCTAAGCATAGATCACTGGCTCCGACTCGGTCGTGTTAAAAAAGTATCTGTTCGGTACAGAATTGACCCAATCATACCCAGATGGATCACGGCCGACCTATGACGCTCGGAACCTTTGCTACAGAACTAGAGCACCGCACGACATCTGATCATCATTACATAGATTATGAGAGACTCGATTTTTAGGCTTTCTTCAGCCCCTATTCGATAACAGCGCCCCACTGACGCTCTCTCTTTTGCATAAAAAAAGAAATCTAGGGAAATACACGAACAAGACGAATCAGTGAGGCAAATTCGGAGAAAACTCCCAATGTGATGTACCAGAAAGGAAAAAAGAAGGACGAGATGAATGAGGAAAGTGATATGGTGATTAGGACAAAGATACAGGAGAAAGATAGCTCTGCTCAACACAGGTGTGTGAGAAAATAGTGCATAAAAGACTTGATTAACAATAGAGGTCGCAGAAGGGACGAAAACATTTTGTTTGTGCACGTGGTAACGAGGCTAACTTCATAGGGAATACCTAGTATTCAGCTCAACGAATTCGCGAAGTTCTTCAGCGGATAGGACAATCAGCAGGGCGTTTTCAAGAACTCTCTGCAAAGGATCATGTGTAAGTTGGAATAATGAGCTAGTCAGTTCCTTTTTTTTCCTTTTTTTGAATGCGGTGAGAAAGATAAACATTAGCAAGAAGATACGTTGTGATTACTGAAAAATATATAAACTTGGCAGATGGAGACGATTCGTCATCGTCGTTATTAGGACGATTTGAGATGTTCGCTGAATGAACATGAAGCAGTTGTTCTTTTCCAGAAATCTCTACGTTATGATGATGCCGCGTCTTTTCGTGAATTTACTCGAGATATCAGACCGATCCCATCGAAGATCTGCTTTTGACGAGTCGTGCAAGTCAAGCAACTTCGACTTCGGTCACAGCCATACATCAATATTAGGATTGATTAAGATAAATATTAAGATGATAAATATCAAGATGTCTTCAAAATTTGCAACTGGAGGAGAAAATCGCAGAAACAACAGATGTTTTTATCTGGACACTTGATTTTATGAACCCATCATTTCCGGTTTCCACCCTTCTTCGCTGGTTTTGAAAATCAAGTGTAGTCGTACGCGAAGTAGCGCCTCGCGTGCAGGATGTTAAGAGTAGATACACCATCAGAAACTGTGGATAAAATCTTGGATATGGTTCAGGCAGATAGCGAACCGATTTGCATGGAAGTGAAGAAACTCAGAGCCTCTAAAAGCAATAAGCACTTGATTTTTTTCCAAGACGAATCGATTTTCTTTTTTTTAAGAGATGGAGCGTGATGGCGCGGTGCTCAGTTCTGGAAGAGAAAGCATGCAAAGTAAATTTCAGCCTTCAGCTTTCAACTGCCAGATGGGTTTGTAGATATAGAGTCTAGATTCACTGTGAAGCCTACATTCGATATCACACGCCTGTGACAGTGAAAACAGCAGGTAAGAGACGACTAATTGGCTACTGAGAAACAAGTACATCTTATTTAAGTAAACTGGTGACGTCAGCTGTGCATGGATATGGTAAGGGGATTTTGTTAACGGATAGAACAGATGATGTTATTTAGAGGCAGCGGCTCACATAATACTCGTGCTTGAGCTATTAAAATATTCCGAACCTCCTGAATGCGGTGATTCCGGCGATGTACATGAAATACCCCGAAATGGCCTCTGAACCTGTTCTTCGGAGCGGGTTTGTAATAGTTTGCTGAACCAACTTTACGGGCAAAGACGTGTATCGTCGCTGATCTGCTAGGAGCGCCTTCGTCTACCCTAGCAAAAACGGAAATTTCGCCATTCCTGTGACTTTTGATGTACATCATCGGAATCAGCGTGGCGAGGAGCTCAAGAATCTGCTGGTTCCAACTTGAACAATGAGGTGAGCTGTTATCCTAAGGATTGGTTGATACACCTTTACCTTTTTGTTTACAAGTGGAAATCTGGGGAAAGCATAAGATGTTGACGAAAAAAATTGTATCTCTACGGCTGTCGGGGGAACCGCTGCTACAAATATGTAATTGAACGTAGATATAGAAGGAAAACGCAAGTGTTGGCATAGTTACATACGTACATATTGACAAGATATTTGCAGGAGTGTTTGCTTTAGCTGCGTATGCAGTCAAAAACGCTTCAGTAAAACTGGTGAGAAAACTGGAGTCAAAATCCTGTTTTTTGAACGGAAGCAGAACGAAAAACAATATTTAAAATGGAAGCCAGAAAGCCGAAAACATTGAGCGTTGCTCCCATTTCCAAATGAGTTCAATGTTAACACAACGAATCTCGCGCAATTGAAGTAGCCCTAGAAAGCAAATATAAGCATTTTTCGGTAGTTTGTCCAACAAACCAACAAAATAGTTGGATTAAGCAGTGGTTTCTTCAGTCGAAAACGGAGTTTTCTTTATATCCGAAACAAAAAGGCGGTTTCCGTGCATTGGTCATTTTCTCGCACTAACTGCCCCTAAGTGTTTGAAGACCCTAGGGGAGCAAATGAATTTTAGCTTTTTCAGGATGTGTACAACAGGACTGAGATAGTGTTCGAGAGCATAACTCAAATATTCCCAGCGGTAAAAGCTCAGCTAATGAGAAAAATAAACTAACTACAACGAGCTTACATTGAAGATAACAAATTTCGCCAACGATTCACTAATTCACGACGTGCATGTATCACTGGAAAGCAGTCTTCAGATCTGCTGGCCCTCACATCCAAAGAAGTCTGCCTCTATTGTTGTGTGAAAATCACACCTACTAGGAATTTCAGCTAAAATTCTCATGAAACCCATGTTCAACGAATTTAGCAGTGGGTTGTACTTAAGTGGACAGCTTGCGTGTGCGCTTCCATACGATGTAGAGCAAAGAAGGCTGATGGCTCATTAGTTCAGTATTGTAAACGACCACAACAGTACCTATGTATGCAGATCATGGTAACAGAAAAAAAACTCATTTGGAACGCATTTCAACTTCGGTGTAAATACCTACACGGCATTTTTGCTCATTAATGAATACTGAACACAAACAAATATTGAATTCCGAGGTATCATCCTTCTCAAAGTAAGCTGAGATATTTGGTAATTTCATTGACGGTGGCACACTGGCAGTATCGTCAAATTCGCTCTCATCCGAGTGAAGTTTTTTTTTCAACAACTGTGAGGACAGGAACAACGGATTCGCATCTTTATCAAATTTTGATAAGGCTGCTTCTTGAAAAGAGAGGAAAGTGAATGATCCAGTGGTTTGAAATTTGGAGTTTTGGGGGTTAATTGCCAAAATCGTAGATTTTCGGATTTCTTGCGTATCGGAACTTTCACAAACAATCCGTATAGAGAATTTTGATCAGAACACGGCTCAGATTATCAGCATATGAGATTTCCTTGTTTGTCTAAAGCATTTTTTTTCGAATTTTGACCCGTTTCTGTTCTGTTTTAATGTTCGGCACACTTTTTAATCACAGAGCACTTTTGAGTGCATGAAATCAATAAATAAATAAATAGGTGAACAAATCCCATAAAACTTGTTCCCAACTCTTTACCCTTTCGAATCATTGTGTCAGCCAATTTCTAGGACACTCTCAGATTCTGAAACGAAAGAAAGCCGTGCCAATACAAGATTGTTTCCAAAATCTGTGATGACAGTCAACAAGAACCACACAGAAATTTTTCGTATTCGTTGCAAATATCGAAAGGTATAATTTAGTGCTAACAAATAAATGAGCACTTATCCCAGGATGGAACAGCAATGTAAAATAAATTGAAGGAGGGAGCTGGCATGGTGTTACCACAATTACGGGCCACCCTCTACACACATGTGTAACCTTGAGTGAACATGTTCGAGATCAGACGACCCTACTACCGTAAAGTGATTGACGAAAGAGATGAGAATGGAGATTTTCCGGAGGGGGGAGGGGGGATCCTATCATGGGACAAGACTCATTGCCACACCACAAGATGTGACATCCATATATGTGTATGAAGAACGTGGATATCCAATTTCTGCACGTGAGCTGCGTTTACTTCCCAGAGTATTTACTAATACGGATTAGTATGAGGACATAATTGCGCCCTAAGGATATGTACTCGCTGGCGCACGTTATATGACGTAAACATACTACAGCGTGACCCAAAATTATAGCAAGAAAAATAAAAGCACATGAAAAATCGAAAACCTAGATCAACTTTATTTGAGGCAGTGACATGGCATCTATGTTCGGTACTAGACAACGAGCATAAACAAACATAGAATTCCGAAGCTTGCAAAACATTCATCAGCTGTTATACAAACACCAAGACCGTTAACTATTTTCGCTGATGATCGCAACCTACATCGCCACACTTATTCGAAGCCTAATAAAGTTCAAGAGGGGAAAGAATAGAAGCAACTTTGCATCCCTACGAAATCTCGCTTGAAAGACTGTCGCAAAAACTAAGCAACCTCGGCGATGTATTCAATTGCATTTCGCGGCTTTTGGGGTAACTTCTCATTGAAATGCTCATGTATTTCTGCTTTTCAGTGAACTTTGACTGAAATTTCACACCCAATTCTACTAGAATTTGTTTCCAACTCTATGTGATTCCCGATCATTATCTAAGCCTAGTTGGTATCAGTTCCGGCTGCGTGACAAGTGTACGTCTTGTCCGCTCCCGTCAGTTCCGCTATGACGGTGAGCAAAAATGATTTCAAAAAGTCTTCGACATTATATGTAGAAAATGAAAGCGCAGAACTTTAGTTAAGAGCTGGACCACAAATAAAGACTAGTTTTAAACAAGAAGAAGAAACCGGAAAGAAAATGTAAAAGCAGAAGTGTTACAATAGTGTTCACAATGTTACAATAGTTTTGGGCCACATTGTAGAGCAGTAGAGCCCAAGACACGACAAGTATTTTTAACACCTCAAAGGAGGAAGAAACAAGTCTTTGGTCAAAGACAAGAGCCACCACAAAAAAAGAATATGTGCACAAAGACTGACAAAAAAAGATTCACTTGTCGGTTGTAGAACCTACTGTATCAAACAAGATGCGCCATAAATTCCTCGACATTATCTCGTGAAATATTTCTCCGACCTCAATTAATACTTCGCATACGTCTTTCGACTTTTAAACAGAGGAAAAAAGTGTTCTCGAGTTCAACCAGTCCTCGCTGGAGCTCTTCCCAAGTAATTTTCCTCACCACACATTATCGGAAAATGAGGATTTGTACGAAGATTTCATCACAAAAATTCGTAAAATCTTCGTGAGCCTTCTCCTTCATGCTGTCTTGCGATTGTGAGAAAAGCTTACATTGGCAAAGCCCTGTCTTTTCATGAAATCATCCAACTAAAAAAGTGGTAAGATAAATTCCGGCTACTCTGAAACTACGGGTACTTCAGTAACTGCATTTGGCAGCAGGAGAATCAGATGTTAAAAATTTCCGCTGGGTATTTCTTCCTACAGCACATCTGAAGGCGTGACGCTTGTGCTGAGAAATACATAAGTCGCTAAACGTTGCAGTGTAGCTTATGACCCACATTACATTCTATAATAGAAACCCTACAAAACTAAAGTAGTGTGGTTTAACAAAGCAAACCTAGGTACCAACACTGGTCACAGCTGCAAATGGATAACTCTCGTTAGAAAACAAGTGTTCGAGCTTCGTGAGTTCCCCACCTTTTTCCTCGGCTTTAATTGATGTGCGTCGACGACGATTAAATGCAGTGAGGAAGACGAGCTTAGCTACATACGCACAAGGCCCGCCACAAAGTTGTCAACAGAATTCGTTAAACACTAGCTCGACGGAGCAGCTATTACGCCGTAACCACCTCATTAGAAATAAGTTGCCACAAGTGTAGTCGAGTGATGACATTCCAAGATAACAGTTGAAGGTAGTACAGGTACAGTATAGGTAGTAGACTTCGTCAGGTTTAGCTTGAATCCATATCCAAACTCTTATAAAAGTCATCTAGCCATTGTTCCTGGGTTTTGACCTACATACGCTTTACCCAGACTTTTAATGCGCTCCGGATTCGGCAAAAATCAACAGAATATTTCAGTGCGCATTCTCCAACAGATTAGAGAGGAAAGAAAAGGAAATGCACATCTTCTGCTCTTAACCAGAACGAAAAGTTCTCGTTGAAGTTTTCTGGAATATCTCACATAAAGGTGCAGTAGCCTCAGGAATGTTTTGGGTCTGCATCTGAAATAAGTTGGACAAACCCATGTGATGTTTTGATTAGCGAACAATGAGAGCTTCGTTGTCAGTATTAATTCAATGTCAATGTTCGACTTGAAATCCTGGCATGATTATCGTTGTCGATGGAAGTAAATTACGTTCAGCTGTAGGCCAAGACTGGTATCTCTACTACGGCTAACGTTTCGGCGTTCTCGCCTTCGTCAGAGCCTCAGTTGCCGGATAATGGATAGAGTAATGGGCCACCAGTATTTATTCAGTGAGCTTTCGGAGCTTAGCGCCTTCCTCAGACCTTAATACAATAAACTACAATACTCCAGTCAACTACGTACGAAACGAACCGATCACTATGCTAAGAGTACGAAAAAGAGTAGTACAGTACATATCGTGACAAACAAGCTTGACAACGATAAGTTTTCTAAGACTCATCACTTGACAACGACCACTCCACTAGTCTGAGTGTCATAGCTGTTTACTGGACTTATCATTGTCGAGCTTGTTTGTCACGAGATGTACTGTACTACTATTTTTCGCCCTCTTACCATAGTGATCGGTTCGTTTCGCATGTAAATGACTGTTATGTTCAGTAGTATTGTAGTTTATTGTATTAAGGTCTGAGGAAAACACTGAGCGCCAAAAGCTCACTGAATAAATACTGATAACGAAGCTCTCTTCAACGTAATCATAGGATCAGTAGGGCTAATTTTGCTGGCATGCTACAATATGTTGCATTCCATCAAGTAGCCGTTGTTTGTAATGAGTCTATGGCTTTCCTAAACGTTGCCGTTCACATCATATCTTTCCTGTATTCATTGAAAATCTGCTGTTGAACGTTCCTCACCAAAACAATGAAGGAGTTGCGCGCCTGAAACTGGCATTACTCAATGCAAGCATAGCTGTTCAAAAACATCGGCGTGGTACTTGTATCAACGGGATTATCAAGACTAAGGAAGCTGAAGGCTATGCTAAAAAACTTTCAAGTGACTGTCGGCAACAAAGACGGTGGTTTCGTCATCATGCCCCAAGATCTTGATAGGGCTTTGACAATTTCCTTATGGGCTGATGAAAGCATCTATGAAACAAGTTCCTACCGTATTTCCCACCAAAAACACCAGGTACTTGAAACGGCAGTGAAACGTGTTCTTCAAAAGCGATGGGATACGAAAACGATAGCGCGTTTCTGTACGAAAAATCCAGAAGTTCCAACGTACCACTCATTGATCAAGACGCACAAGCTCGAACGGGACGTTGACCTCACAAACACTCGAATGTCCTAAATAAAAACGCGGCCTATTATCTCTTTCTGCGGAGGACCCTCCAACAGAATGAGCTGGCTCCTGGTGAAGCTTCTTTTGCCACTTCTACACTATGTTGGAGCCCACATGGTTAACTCTCAAGAGTTCGTGAATGCCATCCAGAAGTGTCGGGTTCCCAAGTTGTCGTGCTATGTAAGCTTCGATGCAGTGTCATTGTACACAAATATCGACAACAGTGCAGCTGTGAAGTCTCTGCTCGAACCACTCAACAACCATAGCAATAAAGTGAGCATGTGGGGCTTCTCTACCAGTGACACTGAGATCCTCTTAGAAGCTGCGCTGGCTTTTAACACGTTCCGCTTCAATAACATATTCTACCCACAAAAACGAGGCCTTGCAATGGGAATTCGCATTGCCCCTCTGCTCGCTATTGTATTTCTCGATCACATCGGGAAAGTATCGCTCACAAAACGGATACTGTTCTACAAGGGATACATCGACAAAGTATTTGTGATTGAAGTATTGTTCAGCATTGTGATTGGTTCATCACGTCAGTTTATTTGCGACTGGTTCATCACATTCTATTCTGATCTCAACGCTAACAAAATTGAACTCAAAAGATGTGAACATAAAGTTCACAATGGAAGAACCTGACAAAGACGGATTATTACCGTTTTTGAATGCTCGAATGCGGTTTTGCAATGGAAGATCAGAGGTTCTCTGGTACAAAAAGCGATCATCGGAGGATATTATGCTGCATTCACGAAGTGCTCCCCCGATCTACCAAAAGATGAATGAAGTTCAAACTTTGAAAAGAACCAGCGAGCGAATCGCAGCGAAGGACAAAGAAACTGAAGGAGCAATCCAGTAGATTCTTTCTGGAGAATAGATACAACAATGGGAGTATGAACACATGGAGACCTTTTTGGCTTCTGGTGGGATCGCACTGGTACCGCCGTATCTCAATGAACACACTTCAAAACGAGTCAACATTTTCGTGAAAAGATCCGGACTCCCAGTGCGTTTATTATTTCGACCTCCTCCCACTCTCAAAGTAGTCCTGACGTCATCTCGGATATACGAAAGTGGATGCGACGCTGAGGACTGTCATTATTGCAGTGATCAAAAGATCTGCCACTTACATGGAACTGTTTATATAATCATTTGCGATGAATGCGACCAGCGATATATAGGAGAGACAGGAAGACCATTGAAGGAAAGGATGAACATCGCCGAGCGTTCACCTCCTCCGGATCGGAGTGCAATCACTCTACTAATAGCTTCTTAAAACACCGCACAGCGGTGCACATACGAGTGTGTGCATTCCTCCGTTGTGCACTCCCCCGTTGTTCAAAGTCACAGTGTTGCACCGTCATGTTGAGCAATTACTCGAGAGAAAGAAGCTCGAGGAATAAAGCGGCACAAGAGAGAGTAATAGTAGAGATGAGTTGGCTGAGGCTCGAAGACTCATCGCTTGACAACGACCGCTCCACTAGTCTGGGTGTCATAGTTGTTTACTGGACTTATCACTGTCGAGCTTGTTTGTCACGATATGTACTGTACTACTATTTTTCGCCCTCTTAGCATAGTGATCAGCTCGTTCCGCGCGCCGAAAGCTCACTGAATAAATACTGACAACGAGGCTCTCATCGTTCGCTAATCAAGACATGACATCAAATGAGGCTTTACGGCAGCACCGTACTGAAACCCATGTGGACTCTTTGACGACTCAGAGAATCGTGCAGCTCTATCCTCCGACAATAGCAGCACTTCTCGCCTAGTACACCGACAAGTGTTGCTAAATCATCACGACTCTATCCGTATTTGTCATAACCTCGCCCTTAAAGTGCTGATACTCTAGCTCTACAGTGCTGCCAAATGGGCTTGGCCCCGCCTACAGCCTCGCCCTAGTCTAGTCGTACATTCGCCCAAGACTGCTGCCAAAAGTAGTGCTGCATCACCATAGTCCCGCCCCACAGTGCTGCTCGAAAAGGCGCCACTAGGTCCGCTCCCAGCCCACCATGGTGGCCTAGTGAAGTGATTGGGCTGTCAAACCCCGCTTCGAAGATCCACGCACTTCG
>JARK01001475.1:37085-78623 GCA_000688135.1 Ancylostoma ceylanicum
TGAATGAGCACGGAAGTGGAAGAAAAATTTATTATACGTATTGATTGCATAGCAAACGTTTCAAGACATCAGTCGAATACTAAGTCTAAGGTTCAATTCTAGTGCAAAATACAAGCGTCCTTCAAATGCTTTGATGACAAAACAAGCACACATTTCATAAGTCAGATGAACACTTATGGCTTAACTTATGGCTCATGGCTTACTTCACAGCTTTCATCGGTACCCTTTATATTGAGAGTTTTCGTGCAACCGCTCTTAAGCCAGCACGCTATCCGAAGCAAACTGTGTGGTAAGGTCTATGTGTATTTGTGTGGTGTCTGCGTTTGTGTATTTCGAAATGGAGTGCGCCTACCATGGCGCGAACTGGCAATCGATATCCAGCTGGTTGTCTACTGGAGCGCCGCCAGCAGTACGCCACGCATTATGGCATGCGGTGCGCTCGCAGGTCACCCGGAAACATGCACACTGTGTGCTATGGGCCTACGAGTAACGTTATGACTGGGAACAATATAATGTGAGTGAAAAGACCAATAACATTTGAATTTCGAAGAAAAAAGTAACAATTTTGTTCTATAGGCAGGTATCAGGCGAACGTGTCCCAGAAATGAAGATCCGTAAAAGACCTGGTGGAAAGCGGAGAGCCATCTGAGCTAGAAAAAACAGCCAACTATCTAATCAGCAAAAAATACACTGAAGAATTATTACATGTAAAATTTTAACACTAACAACCTCAGAAAATCATTTCAACTCCAGAAATAATTCAAACGCGAATTGGTTTGTGAATGGGCCCTTCAGTGAGAGAAGAAGATGAAGAAGAGTAGAAATAGAGCAAAGAATAAGAGTAAAAGTAAAATTACCAAAGTGTGTTTTACAATTTTGGCGTCAAATCATTGCAACACACTGAAGCATCGCATGCGTATGCTCAATTTCGCTGGCTCTCTCAGGCGTTGCTCATGCGTACTGCGAAAAGTTGAAGAGTTGATACGCAATGCAAACTGAAAGGGAAAAATGAGGCGCGTCAACTTTTCCACAATGCAAGCATAGACAATTTCCGGAACGCTGTAGCTCTATTGGCAAACTAAACAAGGGCAGCGGCATTAGGCCTATGGTATACTACGCAGCGACACCGTCGCTGTGAAGAAAATAAGTGGAAATGATGGAAACAAAGTGTTACAAGTTCTCATATCTTGTCACACGGTTAGCGTTGGATTTCGTGTTGGCGTAGGAACAGTTGCGTGAGAACTTTTGAAGGTGAACGGTCGCAGCGACAGCGTCGCTGTGCAGTAAGCCATAGGCCCCTTAGAGAGAAAAGATAAAGGGAGAGAGGGAGAGAAAGAGGAGGCCAAAGAGAACATGAGATGGAATGGAAAAGAGCGAATGGAATGGAAAAGAGCAGACAGTACCGCAGATATTACAAGGTACTGTCACGAACTACACGAAAACTCCAAAGCAAAACAGCAATTAATAAAGGAAGAAAACAAGATTGAAACAAACATAAGAGAGGCTAGATGCAAAACTGTGGAAGGAGAGAAACAAAAATCAGGCAAAAACGAAGGTTCAAGTCTTCGAACTTGCAACGAAAAAAACTCACTCCAAGCCGCAGGTAGTTTGCAGGTTGTTCGTCACTCCTACAGCGCCGGTATTGTTCCCAAACCGCAAGGATCTGAAAATAGGAAAATGACCACACAAACACACACAAATGGAGAATAGAACACGAAAGGGAGAGAATAGGATAAGCCTACAGAGAATTGCACACAAATACAACAGGAGATGAAACAATAAACTTCAGAACACACTCTGAAGTCAAATGGCGACCTATTTGGCGAGGTTTGTTTGGCAACCTAGAAAACGGGTTTGCCAACTAGCCAGGCAAACGAACTCCGCCAAATGTCTTGCCAAACAAGATGTTCCGCCAAATGGGTCGCCACACAAATCTTGCCAAATGGGTCGCCATACGAACCTTGCCAAATGGGTCGTCATACAAACCTTGCCAAATGGATCGCCATACAAACCTTGCCACATGGGTCGTCATGCGAACCTTGCCAAATGGGTCGCAACACCTCGCCTAATGCCTCTTCATGCAAGCCCTGATTACTGCCTCGTCATAAAGACCTTTCACCTTCTCACTACACTTGAGTTTTAACAGGTGGGGATCGGATCCAGGATGTACATCGGATCTGGGCAACAGGACCAGCAACATCCATTGATGCCGTGCAGGACGGAACGTAGCTTCTGGATCTCACCGGGATCGGTCAACGTCGTGCATTCCTGGATGTCGTTGGAATCCGCTGGATCCAGCAGACCGCGCACTACGATGCGCGTCCGCCTAGGATCGCGGAGACACCCTCGGTCAAAAATCTTGGCTTGGTTTGGTACCAGCTGGGGATTCCAGCTCATTGTACGCCACCATTCTTCAACGTTCACCTCAAACTTGGGTAGCTGAACCGACGCGTCCACTCAAGACCGGAAGCGTCGTATGTGCTTGTCCCGGGAAATGGGTCGCCAACATCTTCTCCCGCCATTTGCCTTGCCAAACACCCGGAAAATGTGTCGCCAACATATCCTCTCGCCAATTGCCTTGCCAAACACCCGGAAAATGTGTCGCCAACATATTCTCTCGCCATTTGCCTTGCCAAACACCCGGAAAATGTGTCACCAACATATTCTCTCGCCTTTTGTATTGCCAAACATACTTGTGGTCCATTCTCCCGGAAAATGTCTTGCCATACAAGATTTTAACCCGTAAAATGTCTTGCCAAACACATTCTCTCGCCAAATAGGTCGCCATTGAACTTCAGAGCACAGTAAGACAAGAAAATATCTCATTTCGAGTGAAGAGAATGAAAGGAATTTCGAAAATCTGCGCCGCGCGGTGTGCCATTTTAGGCCGCTCAAGTTTGAATTCAGCAGCATTCGTCATATCTGCGCAGCAACTAATCAGTACTGCTCACCTTCCCGCAGCAGTTATGCATATTGTTCCTCTCAAAAAAGTAGGCGGTCCAGGTCTCGGCAGCTGATTAGCAACAGTGCTGCTTCGATGCAGCACAACCTCAATAACTGCTGCTTTTGTCAGTATAGATGATATTTTGCTGCTTCACACAAAATGTGGGCGTGGGAGACTCAACTCTCAGAGGATGGAGCTGCGCGATTCTCTGAGGAGGAGTTGCATCGAAGATTTGAACCAACAGCTTTGCATGCCCTCAGTAAAGTGAAGTCTCTAAGTAAATCTTAGAACCCTTAGTAAAACGTGGCGGTTATTGTACTACGAAACTCACTACCATGCCTCAGGCGATTATGCATGCTAGCGCATATCCACACCGTATAGCGTAGCAAGTTCACCGCCAACCACGTTACTGGTAGAGCACGCATGTGCGGAAAGCATAAATCATACCCCTGTCAGGAGCTGATCGCCTTCTCATGCTGCGAAAATAGTGGGAAAGGCGAATATACTCGAAGATACTGCTCGCTAACTCGAAGAGAGTAGGTACCGTCCGGAGTTCTCCAGAACTTAGCCCCTGCACCCAACCATGGATGGACTTCCACTTGTTCTTCCATATGTGAGAGACGCCTCAGCTCGGAGAGTAAATCAGACTTTTGAGAATTATCGGTTGCCCATCCGTCTCATATTCCTCCCGCCACCTACATTGAAGGACTTCCTCACATCTACGCGCATTTACGAGAGCAAATGCCTTGAACAAATTGTCGATATTGCACTGGGGAGAAAATTTGCGAACTTCGAGGCACAGTGTATGTGATCAGCTGCGCTTGGTGTGGCGAGAAGTACATCGGCGAGACGATGAGGCCTCTTCGCCGGAGACTAGATGAACACTGAAGAGCTTTAGCCAACCCTGCCTCCTATCCTAGTGGAAGTTTTTCGAGGCATCGGACCCTAAAACACACGACAGAACCACCACCAGTTTACGTTTACGGTTCGAGTCCTGCACCGCCACTTAAGTAGGAGAGTGGAAAATAATTGAGGGTAGGGAAATAAGAAGGCATGAGCCAGAGTTAAATACGAGAGAGGAGATAAGAGAAGTGTTACGACTAATGGTTTGACTCCTCTGACCATATAAGTCCTCTGCCTTTTAGATTACTCACTCACTTCGAAACCGCCAACCTTCAGAGGGGTAGGACCCACAGCCTTCTTGTTGCTAGTGCTTTGCAGACTCAATAAGGTTTATGTGTAGAGGTTAGCCGCACTGTTGGATTTGTAACTATTCATCATCGTCTTTCCTTCACGATAATTAACTGAGAAGAAAAACTAGTCTGTAAAAGACGGCCGAAAATGGCGCGTAACTTTTGCAACTACCTAATATTATACAATATCTTATGGCCCTTTGCACTCTGATTTTTACCAGTTTGGTGTCAACATTGGCTTGGGAAACGGGCTAGAATGTAAGCTTGAAGATCATGAACTTGGATATGAAATCCATCGTGGTTCACACCAGTTAAACGACCTGTCTTTGAGGCTCATGTCATAGGCGTGACTAGAGGACTTTGCGAGCGCATTAAGGGCAAGTATAGCTGCATTGCGCGCTTCTCAATAGCCCCAGTGCAGCCTGAACACCCGAATCGCTGCAAGCGCAGCAATTCGTCAGTTTAGGCTGAGGTTGAAAGTAGTCTGGTTCGGCTGCCGCTCCAATCCCGCGAATGTCGAGTGACCATGCGAACCAGAGATGCCTAGCATGATTTTTATTCTATAGACTACGTAAGGTTGAGAGACACAGGACGCAAAAGTTGGTTCACTAGGTTTCAATCGTTTCCGCGTTCATAAATCCTAGCCCTGACGTTTAGAGACTTTGTTAGGCACGGTTTTTGGGGTGGATACACGGTAACATGCACAACAGCAGAAAAATCAGCTATGCAGATGTGTTATAAATTAACAGAGATCTTTAAACTTACACAAGCAAAACGAAACCTACGTTTGGTAGGGAACGATGTGACAAACGAATTCGCCGTCAAAGTATTAATTTGTTTGTTTAGTTTTTCATATCGATGTTATTGACAGTCGGTGTCAGATGAAAACTTCTGTGCAATTTACCCCAATTAACAAAAACAACTCAAGAACACGGACATTTTCTGAATCCCATAATTTCTAATTTGGCAGTCTTTACGAAAACTTTCTGAAATTAGCTATTGTATCGCATGATAATCAAGCTGTTAAGTTTCTCATCATTTAAATTTCTGCTCATGAAAAATTGTCACCTAGAGCAACAAAATTACAAAATTTGCGATATGGATGGGAGTTGCGTAGTTTGTGCGGTGATTCAAAATGGGAGGAGCCATGCAGCCCTTATTAGATCTGACTGGAAGGCAGTAGACTCAAGCTCTTGTTCTTTGATGCTCCCACTAAATCTCAATTACCTTGTCCATGGCTTTCATCATTACACTGGAATTTGTCACGTTGATCCGTTTAGCAAGCTCTCGACTGTTGTATGTACACGAATTCGTACGCACACATGCGTAGAACAAGAGAAGATCCTTCAAATGAAAGTCCACCGCATGAGTCAACATCATGGAAGATTCATGCCAGCCACACTGGCACCCTTTAATTATCTAACGGAGGTGATTAGTCCTAGAAAACAGCGAAGAATCATGAATTTTCCCGAGATCACATACAAATAATCCAAAAGTATTTTAAGGCTGGGTCACGACCGGGTAGTGTTTTTTACTATGGACGAGCGATGCAAACCAATCTAATCTAGAGCCGAGCCTCGTAGTGTTTTTTATTGTTGGCCCGACCGAGCAGAACTGTGCTCAGCAGAACAAAAACTTTCCAAGCAAAGGAACCCTTTCTCGAAGCCCTACATACTTTCAGTTCACAACTATAGCAGTTCTGTTTTCAAATCGCGAAACTCTTTTCGGTTTAGGTTTCTCCAATTAAAGTTTTTAGTCACGCAGCCATTTTCGTCCGTCAAGTATAATAATAAACATACCACGTACGGCACCATCTGAAATAGTGTTGGCCTGAAAAGAATATAGATACTCTAGGGCCATTATTGTGGGCGGGTTGTCTGAACACACAAAGGAATGATTCCATTACGCCCAATACCAACGGTATCGCCCAATGAAACTGCGCGATGTCTGCGATTTCGCGTTTTTTTTTTGGTCGCTTCGTCATAGCTCTCTTCAATCTCGATTATCTTCGAAACGGCGCAGATGTTGGGAATCAGGATGGCCCAATCAATCTTGTAGGATGGTCAAAATATGAGAATTCGAAAATTTTCGGTGATCAATCAGCAAAATTACCTAAGAGTACAATTAAGAGAGATCCGTTGCATCGAGTCTCTCCTGATTATATCCGCAGGTGTCTTTCTTGGAAGTAGGGCCCCGTAATCCTCCATTTTCAGAAAAAAAAGGTGACAACACTGTACCACAAATTCATTTTTTCAGGATCTGGACATGCCTGGGACGAGAATGGTACCTGACACGACTATTTTGGGATCTTCTTAGAACTAGGATTACTATTTCGTCGACTTCAACCACTATTTTCAGATTTTCAGCTTCCAGAATACAACGCGATCCGTGGAGTCCTCAAGAATATTTTTTGATTATAACAGAATTGTGATTGTGCTCCTAATCGCACAAGGATGTGATTTATGCAAAATTTTTCTTCCTCATCCGCGATAAATGCTTTGTTCGAGGCTGAAACAGATTTTCCAAAGGATATAATCCTGAAACGCGCAACTCTTCACCAGGTATGATTTTCAGACCTCTGCAACGGTAGCAAATGCACAAGTTAGCGACTGAACATGCGATATCGACGAAATCGTGGTTTCATGAGTTTTCTAGGATCTTCCGCTTTTCTAAGTAAATTTTGCACAAGTTTTCTATTTCACCATCTAGAGAATATTGAGCCACCCACAGTTACTCCAGTGAAATCCTTTCTCACTCTTTTTTGTTCTGGCGTTCTACCCAGATCCCTGGCAGGCTTTTATCGCGGCCTCGGCATCCTTCGATTAATGGATCGCTGGGCCTCGCCACAGATGGATGCGCCCTGCTGTATTTTGCTAACTCCTTGGTGCATTTGAAACGGTAAAGGAAGTATTCAGAGATGGAAACATGATTGGAAGTTGGGAAAATCTTATTTTATCAAAGAAATCCGATTTTAACTCTGATTTTCAGAGTTTTTAGGGTGTGCCGTCGAGAAATCTCACGAGTGAGAGTTTTTCACACTCACTATCAATGAAGAATTTTTTAGCGCTAACATTTTTTCAGTAGAGGAGCTCTCCGTTCAAGTTCTCATCCACCATATCGGAAAATAACCCGGAATACGCTCCAGCTCGCGTCAATCTTGTCGACCAAGTGGAATGACAAGTAAACTCTTGTTTTGATCATCTTCGAGTTTGCATATCGATGAGACTAAGAATTGACCACATTTAGATTTGTGTGTTCATTAAACAAATAGAGGTCTGAGTTTGATACTCTATATTAAAAAAGCGGGTCAAAAGTATTGTGTAGTATGTACAGACTCACAGCCGGCTTCCACTATTGATTGACGTAATGGATCAAATGTTAAACCTGCATGAACCTACGTTAGCATTGTAAAAAAGGTTTCGCCAGACACTTTATAAAAGAAAACAATTAATCAATCTGGTGCCCATTTCCTGGACAAATGGAACTCTAATTAAATCCAATATACACAAATACATTACCCCAACGCAAAACCCAAGCTTACATCTCACATTCGTCATCATCGAAACAATACCGTGATGTTGACGTGTTTGTTCGGTAGAAAGCTGCCTTGACGGTGTAGTGTGGGTCTCTGTTGCAGAATTTCGTCTCAGTCTTCGGGCCCGCGCGTTCATGGCGGTCTTCGCAGATCTCCAGACACTTGCTCTCGATTCCATATTCACTTGGTAGTACTTATATATACACTAAAAATTATGATCCTCAGAATCATTGCTGTCAGAATCTTACTATTTTCAGCTTCAGTGAGTCCGCGTCGAGGTTTAAATTCTACTATGTTTCCACTTCCAGCTTTTATAATCTTCCTAATTCTCCACTGCACACTTTCAACATACTTCCGACAGTTCTCAGGCGTCAGCGCTTTCCAGTACGCTCTTATACAGATCTCCAACTTCGCTAAGGTACGCCCTCTGAAATTGGAGTTCATGTAACACATCAATAGTATTACTGTAACCTCATGTTTCATACCTTATAAATTTTTTCATGTTTCCCCAAACGAGTTTATAGGATTTAAATCCGGGGACACAGCAGGTCACTCCAAGCGCTTTGAGCCCCACTGTTCCAATATTCTAGTTGTGTATACACTCTTGTCTCAAGGTGTATTGTCCTGCACTAGCCTCGCATATCCTACGGATATCATAGATCAATAATGTTTATCTACAAAATCTTGAAGACTAAAGCAATGGACTAACCATTAACACATAACGGACAATACGACCCACCGGTGGGTCGTACGGGAAGTTACGTAGAGGACAATACGACTCACCGGTGGGTCGTACCTGTTTTAACCCCTTTTCTTCAACCGAGTTTTCCCAAACTTCACCCCTAGGGGTTATTCGACATGCTGATCACGAATATGATATCCATTTCGTAGCATGGTGCAGTTCTGTAGGGTTACTGTAGGCAAACTGAACGTACTGTAAGTGAATTTTTTCGCAAAACCCAGCGAAATTTTGGACTGCGGGGTTATTTAAGATGCTGTGCACGAAAATGATATCATTTTCATACCGCAACGTCTTTTTGTGTGGTTACTGTAGGCCCTTTTGTATGGTTACTGTAAGGACAGTTTTTCTTCTAGAATCGACCAAAACTTCACCGACAGGGGTTATTTCAAGTGCGGATCGCTAATATGGCATCCATTTTACATCAAAACAGTTTTTTGGAAAGTTATAAGGCAAAGTCTGCTTAATGTGTGGCAGTACCCCATATTTTGACTTGTATTGTATGCGTACCGTAACTCCTCAGAAGGGCGTTTGGATACAAAATGAATGCCATATTCGTGATCAGCACGTGAAATAACCCCCTTTGCAGTGCTTGGCCAGTTCCTGAGGGAGACGGCTCCCTAGAGTTTGTACAGTATAAGTACCGTAACATTACAAAAACGCTTCAGCATGCAGAACAGAATTCATATTCTTAATCAGCACACCAAATACACCCCTTCCACGGCGATCTCCCTGAAAATAAAGCAAAAATTCGCGTTGGTCCGAAGTGGCTCAAGACAGAAAACGTGCATTGTCGCGAATGTGTTAAACCTCCTGTCAGCGGACTTCAAATAACAAGAAGAACCTGACAGTAGATCTTCGAGTAATTTCTAACGCTGCCATAGAACATTGATAGTTTTGTGGTCCCTCTGGCTGAAACTCCGCCCCAAATATGCAGCTTCACAGGATGTTTTGCTCTACTGCGCAATCGTGCAGAAGAGGTCTCATCATTTACGTAGCAATATTTGGTTGAACAGCCAACTACAAAACGTTGAAAAAGCAGTGCATCACCGGGCAAATAACAAAACTGCAAGTCACGTTATTCATTTGATTCCTCAGCAAATACACTGTCAGAGAATGTGTCGCCCTTCCTCGAAATCCTACTACAAAAGTCAATCCGTTTGATCTTGTCCTGGTCCCCTATTAGATGACAATACTTCGTGACAGCCCGCTTGAACCCAAGCAGGTCCCTAATGTATCGGATTTGCGTGACGCTGACCCTTATCTCTTATCTTCAGCCACGTTGCTATACCGCAAGCGGTGGCAGAGCTATCTTCGGTATAGCTCCAAGTAATCTCACGTTTTATCCAGGTATAGTGAGGTGAAAACTGAGCATTGCGAATCAAGATACTTCAGAAAATTAGTGAAATCACCATTTATACGTAAAATAGAAGCAGGACGGCGTTTTCTGTTTGAAAATACCATCGGGGACCAGTTTTCGACTCGATGTATTTCAGCGAAACACTTCAGAAAATTAATGAAACCACCATTTATACATAAAATAGTACCAGGACGGCGTTTTCGCTTACTCTCGGGGACCAGTTTTCGCCTCGCTGTTCTTCAGCGAAGCACTTCAGAAAATTAATGAAATAAACAGTTAAAAACTCTATTTTACCTACTAACAATAAGTCCCTTGGCTTATACGGTCGCTTCTTAGTTAGTGGACGGCTGGATGTAAACTTCTCAATAATTCTTTGAACACTGCTGTACGATACCGATGAATCGACCTAGGAAGAATGGTCAAATGGAGTGAGGGAATCAGTACTAANACTGGATGTAAACTTCCCAATAATTCTTTGAACACTGCTGTACGATACCGATGAATCGACCTAGGAAGAATGGTCAAATGGAGTGAGGGAATCAGTACTAATCAATGAAGATCTCTCACCTGTCTGACAGCAGAAAGAATTTGAGACTGAGGTTTTTCTCAGACGAGGCATAATTATTTGAATGAAATCAGCAACAGCCATAGTAGAAGGAAGAATGGTCAGTATGGCTGCTCGCAGATCTGCCTGTTCAACGCTGTCTATGTTGGAATTCCCTCTAAGCAACTGAGACCGCGGTGATACATCCTCAGGGGTAATTGTTAGCGTGCCCTCAGGAAAGGCCTACGCCATGTCACTGCTGACGGTAGCTGCATAATACACTTCTGTCGAGGTTAGCAAGTTGGCATTATACCCATTTTGTGGCGACCATGAGCAGATTTTGCGCTATTGCTCTCTTTCCAAAGGCTAAGTCTGCTGACGTTGTTTCTGTCAATGACGTCGATGGCCCACCATTTATGGGCAAATCATCCAAAGTCCCATGGATTGGAATTACCAAGCAAAGGTGAGTTTACAACTCAATGTTTCTGCTCGGAAATCAGCTTATGAAAAATGAACGATTTGGATAGCCTTTAGATTCTCGCCATTGGGACTAGGGAGTTAGTTCTACAGTGCGCGTCAAAACTTTACGCCCACCCTAGAAATTCGCCGTTTCGGTTCGCTATCGTTTTCGGCGTGCTTGAAAACCCTCACAAACTTTTAGAGACCTTTTCTTTTTTAAGAAATTATTCACAAAATTTTTAATTCACAGGCATCGCCCAGCTTCATTACGATAAAAAAGCCTTCCCCAGGGTGGGCGTAAAGTTTTGAACCGCCGCGCCTTCGCTTCAAAGACGAATAAAAAATTAGAGGATCACTAAGAAAAGACCTAGGAAAAGTTTACGGGGGTTTTCAAGCACGCCGAAAACGATAGCAAACCCCATTTCCCGGGAAATTTTGATCCTTGTCCGAAACGGCGAATTTCTAGGGTGGGCGTAAAGTTTCGACGCGCATTGTTTAAAGAGGAAATACGTTCGGTCACTAGAGACGGTCAGTTGCGGCAGCTTCCTTTTACAGTTTGTGAAGGAGCTGGAAAAGACTCAAGTTGGGTGTGCTGCTGAGTTTGTTTAGTTAATAGCGCCCCTACGGGACGCTAGGAAGTGGGGTGGGGCAGCCACTTGAAGTTTGTGCAAAGCAATCACACTTTTTGAGACCTTAGAAAATTAGGAAACAAGCGAAAATCATTAACTGTGCCCAAACATAGAACCCCACCTATGAAATGCGTATACTATTCTGGCACCCTAGCTAACGTTCTGCTATTCTGGCAGCCTAGCTAACGTCGAGCTTCCTACCTTAATTATAACCCTGATCGAAAACTCTTCATCACATATCGTCATGTAAATTACTCCCCGGTGTAATGTCCTCCCGTTCTCTATCACAGCATTTATTTTCTGTATCTGGATGTTTCCCACACTGTTGAGCTGAAGCGCTCTGGTACTCCTTCGAGAAACCCGTGGTATGGTCTTTTATACGCTATTGAGCTGCAGCGCACCCTCCTTACCCAAGGTTTTCCCACAATGCTGAGCGCTGACTAATTTTCTCCATCGGTGGACCCACATNCTGCGCTCTAGAAAATTTTGTTGCATTACCAGGATTTACATAAGAGGATAACAAGTTTGTCAAGTAGCGCTTCATTTCAGTCGTTCACCGTCTCCCTTACCTACGACGCCAACGGATACTGCATCATTGGATACCGCATTTCCTCAGAAGGTCTGCAAGCTGCTGGACGAGCTCATTGCGAGGACCGGGCAAATTGAGCGGCGGATGGCAACAAAGGAGCTCCAGCTGAAACAACAGGTTGATTCCCAAAGGCTCACTGGCGGAGTGAATGAAACGCGACTCATCGGCCGAGAGATACTGAAGAGGATACCTCAAAACGTGAACCGTGGAGGTGAGTTCAAGCACATGTTCAGCATCTTAATAACTTTCTGTAAACCTATGTTTCAGATGAGATCGAGTACACGCACGTGAGTAAGGAGTTCGTGGAAGCTCTGCGGTCTCATCGAGTGAGAAACATTAGTCAGTTCGCCCTCGAACTGGAAAAGGAAGCATAGAAGACGACACGACCAGCCTATTCCTGCAGGCTGAGAAAAGCATGGGTTCTGTTGGAAAGGTGGACTTTAATAAACAGGTGAGTGCAGATCCGAATTTGTTTAGTTTTTTTTTGACGAATAAAGTGGCAACTTGGATAAAGACGATTTTTAGTGTATATATAAGTACTACCAAGTGAAGATGGAATCGAGAGCGAGTGTCTGTAGATCTGCGAAGACCGCCTTGAACGCTCGCGCTCGGAGAGTGAGACGAAATCCTGCAACAGAGACCCGCACTACATCGTCACGGCAGCTTTCTACCGAACAAACACGTCAACATCACGGTATTGTTTTGATGATGACGAATATGAGATGTAAGCTTGGGTATGGCGTTGGGGTAATGTATTTGTATATATTGGATCTAATTAGAGTTCCATTTGTCCAGAGAGTGGGCACCAGATTAATGAATTGTTTTCTTTTATAAAGTGTTCGGCGAAACCATTTTTACAATGCTAACATAGGTTCATGCATGTTTGACATTTGATCCGTTACGTCAATCAATAGTGGAAGCCGGCTGTGAGTCTGTACATACTACACAATACTTTTGACCCGCTTTTTTAATATAGAGTATCAAACTCAGACCTCTATTTGTTTAATGAACACACAAATCTAAATGTGGTCAATTCTTAGTTTCATCGATATGCAAACTCGAATATGATCAAAACAAGAGTTTACTTGTCATTTCACTTGAATGACAAGATTGACGCGAGTTGGAGCGTATTCCGGGTTTCGTACAGCTTGATCTACAACACAACACGTTTCATTTAGAATACCCGCATATGAGTAAAGAAGAAAAGTGCTGGTTAAAAACGAGCTCGGGGTCGGTGCGGATACATATTTTATGACAACTTGCTTGAAATTCTATGATCTCTTCCACGTGCCGCGAAGAAGCCTCGTCACTGCATGGAAGAGGTCGGAGGCTCTGTAGACCGGATGGGACCCAGCAATGTGGACGACCTCGGATCGATGGGTGTTCGGGTTAGAGCAGAATTGAAAGTGTAGATGCAACAAAAGCGGCTCATAACTTATAACGTCAGGAGGAATTTCGACTCAAAGGATAGTGGCCTTGTCATCTGAAATTGCTTCCCAAAATTGGGCGGTCTGCAGTTGTTATTTTTTTTTTGAAATATTCGAATATTCGTTTACTTAGACATTCGGATATGTCTGTCCGAGATTTGAGCGGCATGTCACCTGCGCTCCATTTCCAAGAATGGGCGGTTTGCGGGTGTTATTTTTCTCGCCATGTTACTGCTCTTGCGCTGCTATGACTGCTATTCGCTTGCTATTCGATTGCTGATCGTGATCGTGAGCGAGAAAGCAATTCAATGGCAACCGAACAGCAAGTGGATGACAGCCCAAGGGCAAAGGGAACGGTACCCGAACACCGCTCGTTTTTGGGATTGGAGCGCAGATGGCATACCGCTCCAATCCAGCGAATGTCTGAGTCCTCGAAGCATTCGAGTATTTGGAGAAGCAGGATATTTGCACTATACGAGTATTCAAATTTTTGGCGTGTAGAGTATACATGTTTGTTTATTCGAATAGTCGGCGTTAAGAAAATATTCGTTTATTCGATCATTCGAATATCCGAATAAATTTTTCGAATGGTCCCCTCCAATTTCCAATTAGCTATATTGGGGCCATATTGCGTAGCATACAACACGGAACTATTATTTCGCCAGCTCTTCCAGGTCGTATCTAAACCGCAATTCAAATTTTTGTGAAATCGGCATAATCCATCCGGAACAACCTGCATTCTCCATGTGGAATATAGAATTGACATTTTAGAACACCGAATCAGAGTTGTACCTTTGCGTCTGCACTACAGACAGCGCTGTTGTAACGTGTTTTGAAATCATGTACTCCGGATGTAGCCATGAACTGCGTTAAAGGTAGTTACCTTTTGCGTTTTGTGGAGTGCTCAGCAGTTTGGAGAGGAATGTTCCCGCAGCGTAGGTGGAATCACCGAGAAGAACATCTTGTAACTCTCCCGCTTTCAATTGCATGTAGAGTGAAAACGTCTTGAATACTCTCGAATTGTGAGCTGACCTCGGCCACTTCGTGAATACCCAGCCAATCCTCCCATTAGACCCTACGATTACTCCCGCGTTGATACTACAGAAACTTTTCCTGTTAATACAGTCTTGCATGTCTTCATACGGTGCTTTGATACGAATATGTGTGCCATCGATGGCACCGATGACCCCCGGCAGACCAAGTTTTTCGAAATAAAGTTTTGTTAGCTCTCTTCTCTCACATGGTCGTCTTCTCTTTAGCGTCTGTCTCGCGTACTCACGGGGTCCGCTGTTTTGCGCCTTCGCCATAGGTCTGAGCGTCGTCCTCGGTGATTCCAGGCTCCCTCATATCCTTGCTCACGATGTCCTTTCCAAAGGCCAATATATGTAATCACTGGCTCGTTTGTTGATCGCCTGAAGAAAATTGTGCAGTGTTCGCGTCACCGTCGTCTGGGCACAAGCTGCAATACAAGCGCTGTCCGCTTGCATGACGTTTCTCCCTAATAGATGAAACGACAACGCCACTTGGTCAGCGAAAGGTAAATCGCACCCTCTGCCCGATGTGCATTATGACCTTCTGGAAAAGCGCACATATCTTGGAAGGGACTGGATGATTGAAGCGGTAATCTTTTCGGATTTCCTCATCAGTCGGCATCTCAAGGCTTCATGCGGTCCTTAAATGTACAAGCACAAGATAACACGAATGATGTCCATACTTTCTGAAAAAAATTAGACTGGCGGAGCAGTTCAGTGCAAAAAAAGGGATTCCTAATCCAATGAATGAGCTTCGGTTGGAAAAAACAAAGAAGGTTCTCTTTTCAACGAACCACACTAATTGAAAACACCCTGACTGGGCCGGAAAGGCTTAAAATTGAAAACTGCAAACCGTTCATAACTGTTTGGTGGGTAGGAGCAACAGAAATGATGAACTTCCTTTTAATGGCTTATCGGAACAGTTGAAAGTCCATCGAAGAGAACAAGGAACAACACTTGTTTTTCGGTAGTGAAGAAAACCAAACAACATCAAATGTTGTAGCAATTGTCCTTGCCTGTTTCAAGGGTGAGGTATGTGCACAAAATAATTATGAACATGAGACACTTTACCTTTTTGTGGAAGCCACTGCTGTAATAAAGATCTGTTAGAATGAAGAACGAAAACAGAAAAGTTTTCGATATATGTAGGCTTGGGGGGCTGCGATGCGTGCGTCAGCGACGTATTTACGAATCCATTTGTGCATAAATTTCTGTAAACACCAGTCAACGTGGAATGTACACTGTGAGTGAAACTATAACAGTCACCGCGAACGCACACATTTCGCTTGCATCTGAAATGTGTCAGCGCTGCGAAACACCCTAACCTTTCTAGTGAATGCCTGTATTCAATAGAAATTACCCCTGTGAAAAGCTCATGCAGGATAGGAAGGCAGGACTTCCAACACAACAAAACAAGACAAACGAATCATTCGAAACGAATCATAACTTATAATAAAGCCCTTAATTCGTGTGTGTATGTGTACAGTCGTTCCGAAAAATACTTGCCTTCGGCATCCACCGCCCGTCTGCTAAGCCGCACCGCGCCTCCTATGCATTATCATGCGTGCTGCGACGTGGCTCAGTCGACGCGCAGTTCAGCGGGAGGCGAGTATTTTTTGGAAAGACTGTACGTGTGTGTGTTTATGAAATTGAATTCAGGGGGCGTGGCCTAGAGTATCGGAAGTGCTCTATAACGTTCCTACTGCTGAGAGAGGGTTGCGCTGGCGCCCAGAAATGCTAATAGCACTACGCAACGGGTTTGCTGTTGCGGGAGGGGTGCGCTGGCGCTAAAAGAAGGGAGAGACGGGTCCATCATTGTGGTAAGGGTGGGCCAGCGCCCAAAGTGTGGGGAGAAGGGGAGACGGGTCTACTGCTATGACAAAGATGCGCCAGCGTCGAAAAGTGTGAAAACGCCTGCAAACGGGACGACAGATCAAAAAGGAGCGCCCGTCCAAGCTAGCTAGAAGACTTCATTAATCATCTCTACAATACTCGGCATGAACATTGAAAAACCGACGGTGAGTGACCGTGCGGCACCGTCGCTCACCGTCGCCTTCCCATAACTCAATTTATATTGGACATATTTCGGAAAATTTCTACAGCAAAGTAGAAAATGTCGAGCTCTACCAGAATATTATGCGATTGCGCTGATTCGAATGGAAACAAGCTGCAGAGTGAGCGAAAACTCTCTGCCAGCCGTTAATTATGGCCTTAGGGCACTTTTAGAGTCCGTACACGAGAGAAAACCTATCCAAATCTTTGTTCAATGAAAGCAAGCCCCACCTTCATCTTTGGTCACCTTGGAGTCCGTATTTGGACAAAATATATAACATTGAATCAAAACACAAAAAGGTGATGCCGCTCAACTTTGATCTTCTGAAAAAAAAATCTTTGGAGACTGAAAAATCAAGTTTTTCCCCTGGAGTACTACCCTACTATATCTGGACCCGGATCTCTAAAAGTTATGCACATATGTCTTCACCGGTTCATGAAACAAACTAGTGCAAAATCTGGGATTTGCACGGGTTTGCCATGAGTATTAAAGAATTTAACAACTTTGCGCGAGTTCAGTTTGGGTATAAGAGGACAATGGAAAGATTGCTTTAACCAGATTTTAGAGCATGAAGAATACTCTGTCTACACAATCTAAGGCCTTGCAAGAGGAAACTTGCGATGATGATGACTTGGATCGCTGGTTGAGCAACGTTTTCGGGTCAATGCCAGTACAGTTATAGTTTAAAGCCCCAGGCATACTAACAGCGACGGCGATTTGGTCGCCACGCGATTTAACTTGCAAACATCACAAAAGCTGCCGTGGTCATTCCACGCGCATTCATTTTCAACAGCAACACATGATCGCACGGCCGATTTTGACCACTTCTCAGGAGCAAACGCGTGGCGACCAAATCGCGAGCCAGTCGCGCTCTGGGCATACTTCGTCTTGTGAATCACCAGCGATTCTTCTCATTCCTCATAGCTCAGTTTCTTGCTTCTTTCTCGTGAAAATTTCTTTGATTTCGATTCATCTCTATAGGCTTCTCGCTACGACAGTTTCCTTGCTTGAGATTTGATGAGAATGTGGGTAAACCTTTCTTTTTCAATCAGTGTCTTCTTAATTTGTTCCCAAACTGCAGTATTCTATAGTTTTCCATTCTTTCTTCATAACCGATTCCGCATTCTTTCGAAGTGTGAATCTTTTACTAGAAATTTCAAAAAGACGACATATAATAGCGCTCATTAGGTTAAATAGCGAGTTAGAACCAGTTTGAAGTGCTTAAGTAGTCTCCGAAAACTAAATGGAAGCCGTAGTTCAAACTGGGAAGCTTTTTATTACGGCTTATTACCGCGAGATACGAGAAACAAGTGCGAATAAAGCTTGAATATCGAAATTGCAGTGAATTGAGCCTAACGAAACATTCAATACGATCGCCAATCATTAGAAGTGTGCCCTAGCACGCGATCCAGTTGCGGCGACTGAATCGCTCGTGCAAAACTCAGTCGCGGCGACCAAATCGCGTCGCTGCAAGTATGCCTCGGGCTTAAGGCATCGAAACGCTCCCCAAGAATTGGAGAAGAGCGATCGTACACGATGGTAGTATATTCGTTTTCTAACTTGGTTTTCTATTTCTAAAATGCTAATAGAATATAGTGTTCCAAGAAGCGCGAGAACTTTCCCTACAACCTATATATGATACCAGTCTGGCCATCCTGCTGACGCCGGACTTCCGGACTTTTCCTCATGCTCGCTTCGCTCGCATGACTTCACCTCGCATCCTTCGTAGTTATGGTCATGTGAAGTGCAATTATGGTCATGCGAACTCTCTTCCGTGTTCCCTAAATGCCCTCCCCCATAAGAATGGACTGACCAAGGAGGACAGCTTGCGTCTGTCAGAGCAAATTTATCATCTTCTCGAGTGAAATTGCTAAGTGTAGCTATATGTAACCGATTCAACTTGGAATGATCACGGAAATGGATTGTCATTGTTTGCTTGTTGTGAGTGATCCATTGATAACAATTAGCATGGACGTACTTGGAATAAGATCTAGGTATTTCCTTTATCGTAAGATTCTCTTCATCACGTTTGCGGAGTTTCTGCTCATTTTGAGATGAGTAGAGAGTCGATCAGGCAGAAAATAGGATCTGTTTTAACACCACCTGGCATTATAAAATGCATATGAGTAATCTCCACCAAACTGAGCAAGCTTTACTCAGGTTTTAGCAAGAAAATGTGCAAATACTCGGATGTCGGGCGAATGTTGCCTTCTTGGATCACCACGTAGCAAAACCTACGGAACAGCCTGTGACTGTGACCAGTGGTGACTGTATTTCCAGGGTAGGACCACAGGACATTCTCGTTAGCAAATTTCGAGTGCGTCGCATATGCAATGAACGGCTGGGAAGATTGAGATAGGCATTCTTGGATGCGCGATGTCTTTCGCTGCGGATAGGCTCAGAATATCCATAGAGAGCGGGTGTGATAGAATGTATGAAACCAGTGTATTCCATGGAAGCTCAACAAATTTTCAAAATTTTGTGAGTTTGTGGTTATAAACCTGTTAGAACCTGGAGGTATGTCATGACTGCGAGCTGTGCAAAAAGAGAAAAATAAAGCTATAAAAAAACATACTGCCGTGAGTTCAAAAGTTGGGTCCCAGGGTTATTTGAGGTGCTGATTGCAAAGGTGCTATGGAGAAAATTTCAAGATCTACAGGAAAGCCGGAAATGGAAACATTTGGGGAGGGTGTCCGATAATTATGAAACACACTGTATCTAACACGAAGTGCCCTGCAGCTCTGCTGCTGTTTCTTCCTCTTTAAAAGCAGCACTCACCGAAATTCCCGTGGTTGAGATTTCGCTGAATTTTGAGATAATCAAGGACGCTAAACTTATAGACAATGAGAAAACAGCGTGAAACACGCCGCAAAACGGGGCATGAAGGCACTGTTTCCATGCGTCCAAAGCACGGACGAGTTTTCCGTTGGAGGTATGCGCTCTTAAGACACAAAATCCTGTGGATGGTGTGCTATTCCAACACTACGGTACATACCACGCGTCGCAATGGCTCTGGCGCGTCGAGCCGGGGAAAACTCGGACCGGCGTGAACACAGCTAGTGCTGTGTTCACGACGACAGTTCGATTTTCTCTGCAGGTAAGCTATTATTGTTTGTGTTCGTTTTACATTTATGATGTGCTGAGTTTACCCTTCACCACCTCTCCGAGTCGAGGATATCCGCGGGTGCTGCCGTATGACTCACGAATGGAAATGATTTACAAATAGGGAGAGAATTTTCGAATAAATTCATAGCAGTGCTTTGCAAATAGGGACAGGACTCATGAATGAATCTAATAGCAGTCCTTGTTTCACTTCTCCATAGGAGAAAAGCTGTTGGGCCTTTTTGCTCCTAAGAGCAGGCCAATTCGGCATTATTGGTAATAGAAAAGCTTTTTCTACCTTGGTTGTCAGAAAACTTTGTGCTGAAGCGAAAGTATTTTGCAAAAACACTCTGGCAAAGTCTAAGTAGTTACTCATGCGACGGCATACCACAGGAGGAGAGTAACGCAACCCAGCCGCAGATGTCTCCATCTGACTGGCGTGCCTCAGAAGAGACCGAAGGTTCTAGATTCTAACCAAGTTTCATGGATTTCTTGTCGTTTTCATAAGCCCAGAAAGATGTCGCTTAGGCAAAATGTAAGTTTCTTACGGAAACAACAATTCAGCAACTCAGTCCGGAAGTCACCCTTCTCTTAATCGCTCAACCATCACCTCCTTCCGTACAAAAAAGAAAACATCTCATTGAAAGATTGTGTACAGTGTCAAAAAAGAAAACATCTCCTTGAAAGATTGTGTACAGTGTAAGTAGAAACAAATATCCACCCAAACTCTCACTCCTTTGCAGTTTTCAAATTTCCTCTTCTTCAAGGCTTGCGTGATCGAATGGACTGGAGCGCGATCTGGTGCTGTCGGGTGTAGGGTATGTGACCATCACACACAAGTATCCCCAATCCGAAAGTAAAGGCAAACGATATATTGATCGATTCAGTTATCCATACACCGAAAAAGCCGGTTTTGGCATTGATATGACCTTACGGCCGGAATCTAAAGACGGCGCGGCAGACTTGGAGCATACACCGATCCGACGAGCTACTATGTTGTACTCGATTTTTTAAAATATTTTCGTTGCTTCCTACCACTTTACCACCTTTGCTACCATAATCTTTCCATTCGGTGAGTTTCTTCATTAGTTCCATTGCATGCATGCACTGTCCTCAAAGTGGTGATCCATTTGCGCCTCCTAAACCGTTCGAAAACTAGTCTACGTTTGCTGTCCATTCTTTCTGGAACTACAGGGAAATTCGTCACAGGTTTTGTTCAAAGTATTGTTCACCTCCACAGAAGTCCTTCGCCGAGTAAGTGACTTGAGTAAGTGACCTGCCTTAGATCACACGGTTTGTTGGGTTTAGGTTTTGTAATTCAAACAATGAGCCTCTTTTCGTCGCTGTTAGGTTGTCCCAAAAATAATGGTCGTTTTGGAGGTGCGCATTCCAACGTGCGCAACTCCGTTCGAACTTGAGCTTTTCCTTTGAAATTAAATGTATTACGATCAGGGTTTTCAGCAAATTTTTGCAGTACAGTAAAATTTATAGAAATAGAAAAGCCTAAATCACTGGAGTCAAAGAAGTGCGAAAGGTCAATTTTCAGTACACATCGATTTACATGAATTTTCCAAAAGCGGTATCATTGCATGTTCAAAATGATGTGGACCGATCCAAAAAAGTCAGTAACGCAGCGTTTTTCTCGGCTGTTCCGTGGCCGAAATCGGGTTTCTGTACTGTTTTGCAGCGTTTTTGACGGTGAACAAAGAAAGTGAATTTTGTAAGAGGTGGCCTAATCAATCAGGATAGCGCTAAAATACCATCATATTCCAAAACGATCAATGAAGTATGAAAAATTCGAAAATGAAGCTGTGGCCGAAATAATTGAAAAGAAAGTGGTCGGCATTAATCAATCCCATCAAGTCGGATGCGCCATGCATTCGTCTTCATCTGAGCATCGGAGAGGCGTTGAATGCATATGTGCCCTATACAGTAACTTGCGAGTGGCTTCCGAAATAAGAAGTCAGTGCTTCATCCTCCTAGACTCCTCTAGTACCAATCCACCGACCACGGAGGGATGGATGGCGTGGTTGGCCATGGGCGCGATAGAACCATCGTCCGTGTGCGTGCGCAGCGAGCATCTTACCACTGCGCCACGTGCCAAATGGTTACCAATAATTAAACAAGTGAATTTCTTATAGAATCACCTTGATCACCTTGACTCCCGTTGATCGTCGGGTAAACCGAGCGGGCGCCAGCAATCCTTCCATTTGTCCCTCTCACGCGCCAGGGTGGTCCAATGCGTTCCGTCCGTTCGAGAGACCCGAAGAGCATCATATCGTTCTTTGAAGGACTTCGTGAAGAAGTCTGACCATCGGGTCGGTGGTCTTCCTGTCGTGCGCTTTACGTTCCGCGGAGTCCAGTCGCTGACGGCTCTCGTCCAACGGTGGTCGTTTAGGCGCATCACGTGTCCGGCCCACCTGATCTTACTCGACTTGGCGTACACGGCAGCGTCCCTGATCTTCGACTGCTGACGAAGGGTGGAACTCCGTATTCCCGCTCTCACTTGCGTGAGGCGGGTCATTCCTAGCATCACCCTCTCGATGGAGCGTTCGATGACGCTGACCGCATTCTCATCCTGCTTACGTAACGCCCAGGTTTCCGAGGCGTAAGTCAAAGCAGGGAGAACCGTGGTGTTGAAGAGGTGGGCACGGAGCCTGATGTTCTTCGTCTTCTTCACTACGTCCTCGATGCTCTTGTAGGCTCCCCAAGCCGCTCGCTTCCTCCTGCCCAGCTCTGGAGCGAGGTCGTTCATCATGTTGACTTCCCGACCTAGATATACGTAGCTGGAGCATTCGGAGATGGTCGTTCCGTTGAGCGAGAATGGGGCATCCGGGACCCATCCGTTTCTCATGAACATCGTCTTCGTTAGATTCAGTTGGAGACCGATCTTTCCACACGCGTCGTCGAAGTCGGCCAGCATACGCTCCGCTTGACTGATGCTAGGTGTTATAAGGACGATGTCATCAGCGAAGCGAAGATGGTGTAGCAGCCGGCCGTCAACTCGCACTCCCATATTGTCCCATTCTAATCTTCGCATGACGTCCTCGAGGGTGGCGGTGAATAGTTTCGGCGACACAGTGTCGCCTTGTCGAACCCCTCTCCTGACGTCGATGGTGATGTCGTCGTAGAATGGCGAGATTCTGGTCGTGAAGTTGCTATAGAGCTCACGAAATATCCTGATGTATTGAGTCGGTACACCCTGGTTGCCCAGGGCTTCCAAGACTGCTTCTGTCTCAACGGTGTCGAAGGCTTTCTTCAAATCGATGAACGTGAGACAGAGAGGCATCTTGTACTCTCGTGATACTTCAATGAGCCTGGTGACGGTGTGTATATGGTCGATCGTACTGAATCCTTTCCGAAACCCTGCTTGCTCGCATGGCTGTCCTTCGTCTAGTGTTCTTTCAATCCTGTTGAGGATCACTCGCGTGAAGAGTTTGTAGACTACGGACAGTAGGCAGATAGGGCGATAATTGCCAATGTCCTGCGGGTCTCCCTTCTTGTACAGCAGCACGGTTCTGCTGGTCTTCCATTGGCTAGGTACCTTGCATTCCGACAGGTACCGCGTGAAGAGTCTAGCAAGTGTGTTCACAAGAGCTGTCGGTAGATTCTTCAGATGTTCGGGTCGGATCCTGTCGGGACCGGGCGCTGTACGATTCTTCACCGACTTGATGGCATGTCGGACTTCGGAAGGGAGAACCGACGGGATGACATATTCATCCTCCCTGAGATGGCATGGAGGGAGGTGGACATGGCTGTCGAAGAGGTCCGAGTAGAAGTCGTAGATGACCTTCTCCATTACCCTTCTAGATGATGTGATCGTTCCGTCTGGGCGTCGGAGGGCTGTCATCTTGGTCTTACGGTTGGCGAAGTCTCGGCGGGTGTTGCGGATGCTTCTTCCTGCCTCTGCGGCTTCAGCCAACACTGCTGCTCGTCTCTCCTTGAGGTCTTCTTTTATCGCTTCTCTGCACCGTCTTGCGAGCTCGGACGTAAGCTGGTAGTTGCCTGCGGCTCTCGCTGCTCCACGCTGGCGTATCAGCTCGAGGGTCTCATGAGACAGTCGTCTCTTGGTGGTTCTCAAACCCTCGGCTTTCTTCGCACTATCACGGAGATGCTGAATGAGCCGTTCGTATTCTTCATCGATGTTGTCGACAACGGTATCTTCCCAAAAGCCGGCTAACGTAGTGAAGAGATCCCAGTTGATGGTTGGTTTAGGACTCCTCTTCTTGTACTTCGCGGCTTTCTCTCCTTTGCGCGAGAAGAAGAATCTTGCGCGAAGGAGGCGATGGTCTGATCCGGTGTAGAACTTCGGTACAACACCGACGTCGGTCAGGCAATACCTTCGGTTGACGATGATGTGGTCAATTTCATTATGGTACTCTCCACCGGGTGACTCCCACGTCCATCGTAGGGAGGTTGGCTTCTGGAATTGTGAGTTACCATGGATGGTCCTCGTCGTCATGATAAACTCGGACAGCCTCTCTCCCTGTTCGTTCCACTGTAGGCCGTGGGTACCGATGTGAAGTTCCTCAGGCGTTCTTCGAGGGCCAATCTTGGCGTTGAAGTCGCCAACGATGACCTTATAGAATGTGTGGTCTTCCCTGTAGAACTTCTCCAAGTCCATATAGAAGGCCTCGATCTCGTCTTCATCGTAGCTGGATGTTGGAGCGTAGGCGACGAAGACTGTCAGGGCCGGCATTGATCCACATCTCCTCAGTCGCAAACGTCCGATTCGGGTCGTTAGTTGTTCGAAAGAATCGATGTTCATGGCCAAGTTCGTGTTGACGAGGACACCAACTCCACCAACTCCTCTACTATCGCAGGTTCCAAGGAACAGTTCTTCTCCAGTATCGAAGGTGGCGTTCAGCGGTCGGTGTCTCCTCGTCTCGGTCAGTCCGATGACGTCGTACCTGATCTTCCTGGCCTGCACCATCAGATCCTCGATGGAAGCCTCCGATGCAAGTGTCCGTGCGTTGAAGGTACAGATCGTCATCATAGTCCTTCTCGTTTTAGGCAGCCTAGATAACCCCTCGAACCTCGTCCTCACTGACGCTGCCGTACCAGTGACTCTTCCGAGATTAGGGGAACACTCTTTATTATTGCTGTGTGTAGCTTGAAGAAAATGACCCACAGGGAATAGCTTGCTGGGCTCTATTCCCCCGTGGGGGCTGGGGTAGGGTTTCACCGGGGAGTTAGCCGGGCTCCCCGGGAGTGGACGATGGAGCTTATTTGTTGGAGGCGACTCCGAACCGCCTCCCTTGTACCTCCCAGTCACTTGAATGCAGGGCTTTTGATCGGATAGATGTGCAGGATACAATCCGCAGATACGCAAGCACACCCACGCACGCATGCATGAACATACTCACGCGCCGACAGAAAGTATAAATCGTTCCGATACTGCAGAAACAGGGAGTCCATCCCCTGAATCCACCCGCGTCTCAGGGCAGGTACAAGGTCGCGTTTGGTCCGCGATTAACCCCCTATCCGCCACCTGGGGACGCGCCACGTAGCCTTCGCGACTAACCGGCTGTGATCCCTCTATGAGGGAGATCCGTGGACGACTAAAAAATTTAAAAAAAAAAACAGGGCAAAAGGGTAAGAAAACTGAGATGTTCTATCACCGTTTTTTTTTTAATAGTTTTTGTTCGACTCAGAACTTAGCACTTAAACGTGGTGAGGAAAAAGTATTGACATTTCCTCTTGATCTTTTTTCTTAGAAGTCTCTGGAGGTCTCTGATAATCCTTCCATGGCTAAATTCATTCATTCATTTATTGCATTGTAATGGTTTACAATGCAACCCTTCGAGAGAAGGTATATGTATATGGAACCAAGTATGTATACTGCCATGAGAAGTTACTGGAATACTTTGGTTCGAGGAATTGCAAGGACACAGCTCCAATCATCATACCATAATTCATAATAATACCATAAATTCTCATTTTCAAAACAAAAATATGTGTTCCAACAAAATTCAACGCCATCCCACAGGGCTCTTCAAACGCAACAGTGGAGCTAAGCAAGTTTTTGCAGTTTAACTTCTTCTCAAGACTGGCCATCGAACACTCTGGATTTGAACTCACTCGATCACTCAGTATGGCGAGTGTTGTGAGCAAGTGCCTGTGCTGAATCTCTCAACTTGAATCGCTCCTTCAAAAAGTGCTGTGCTGATCCATGAATGGAATAATCTCGATGCGGGCTGTGTACCTCCGGCGTACCGCGGATGCCTCTCCACGCTGTCTCCGCGAGTGTATCGTGGAAAAGGAGACGGAATTGAAAATAAATTATAAAATAGTAATTGCCACTTATGCAGCTGTTAATCTTACTCCATAAAAATAATCGCAATAATTGGCGTTGTGGTAGAGGTTGATTTCATAATGTTATCAATACATTTTCCGTATTCTCTAGTTTTACACTCTTGGGTGCTCGTCTTACGACGGTCTTGACTTCTCATTTCAAAGAATGGAATCCGCGCATAACCAAAATGTTCTAAGGCAGTCGTTAAAAATACGTCTTCATATAAAGTGTGTTGCACATTAACTTCACCATGAAGACGATGGCACGTCGACTCCAAAGCAAAGTATTCCACATGTTTTTCGTATAAGTTAACGAGACTATTATTGTAATGTATCCATGGAACGTAACAAGAAGACAACGAGGATTTGAATTACAGAAAAGGCACACTTAAGTGGAACAGGTTCGATGTGAATAGAATTCTTCCGAGTTATGAGTGCGATGCAGGAACGGGGATGGTAAGGAGCTCAGTTCCACGATTTCGCGAATGTCGGATTCAACCATGGGGAGAAAATACAAACCAGTGGCTTGCCAAGAGATTTCGACAACTTCTGGACCCAATTTTGTTGTATGCTGTCATAGGCGATTTAAGTTTGAGCCTCCTTTCAATTTCTCAAAGTATTAGTCAAGATACGTCACGCATTTGATTCATCTGATTGTGAGCATCGTAGAGGCGTTGAATGCGTATGCATCATATAGGGACTTGCGGGGCATCCGAAGGACCAAGTCAGTGCTTCATCCTCCCAGACTCCTCTAGTACCAATTTACCGACCCCGAAAGGATGGATGGCTTGCTTGGCCTCGGGCGCGATCGAACCATCGACGGTGTGCGAGCCCAACGAGCCTGTTACCACTGCGCCACATGTGCCAAATGGTTACAAATAACTAAACAAGTGAATTTCTTATAGAAAAACAACTTAGAAAATTCCAGAAAAAACAATGCAAAAGAGTAAACTAAGTACTATGAAAGAGCATTATAGTAACAGGGAGGATATGAGTGCCTACCAAATCAGCTGATAGCAAGTTTCCGCTGCCGCCACAACTTGATCGAACGATCCTTACCTTGATCTAGCAGATCCACGATCACCAGGTTATATTCTAGAAACGGTTAATTCTTTCGTAATACTGCCTTTGTAGAATTGTTGGGACATTCACCAAGGAACGATCAAACTCTCAGATGCGAAAATTTAGGTGGGTGTTGCCTTAGAATAGCGAGCTTGGCATAGAAGAACAGTCACGAGAGAACAAAGATAGATGAAATGTCACCAAACAACATCAGACACGGGTACTGAATACTGTCATGACTTTAAGTCTCTGGTTAACTTCGACACTACTGCTTCTTCCAATGCTCCTTCCCAATACAACACGCTGAGACAAATGAATTCGTGAAATTGTCGGCACTCATGGTTATTTCACTTCTGTCTAGCATCTTCAGACTGTGTAGTTCGGTGCTATTTTTTCGCCACCACATTTTTTCAAAATATTTCTGCATATTTCTCATCAATGAGTTTGTTCGAGGAACTGAAAGTTCCTTTGAAACTAATTGCTGCATTTGGTGGTCCTTGATTGATTGAGATGGATGACAGCGAACTGAAAATTTAGCATCTAACACTGCTAATTAACTAATAACCCTCACTCGTATGGACATTACAAGTCAGAACTACTCAGATTGATAACTGCTTCCTTCTTTCTGCCACTGATCCTCATGAGTACACCTTTTTTCTATTTGATTCCGAGCCAAAGCGATGCTCGCATCAGGATCGCGTGCGCTGCTTGAAAAAGGGGTGTGTTGACCCAAATGGCGACGTCGTCGGTGTGCTCAGGGGCGGAGTCTCCGCCCCTCCACGCAGTCATTCTACTCGGCTCGGACCACTTCCACCTGATCGGCGGCACCAGCTCCTGGGCTCGTCTGCCGGAACGCTCACATCCATGGTCGCCCTTCGGTAGGTGTTACTCACATTTTATCAGATCATTCTCTTCTAGAATGTCCTCTGCCCTTTTCTCACGCATCACGTGATTTTGGTAACCTTTAAGACAAGCAGGCTTCTAGTTCCTACTTCCGCTGTTTCCTGAGTTTGCCGGATGGCTGTCGTAGTGGCAGTAGTTTCGCGGGGGTAGTCATGCGAGTTAATGAAGACCGATGAAACGTCAACATGGGGCTCTGCTTTCAAAGGGAGCACTACGCCCCGAGGTTTGCTCAGCTGGATAGAATGGCGAAAATTGATGGATTTCATGGTAAAGTGGGTTCACGACACAAAGCAACTCCTCGCCGCGTCGCTCTTTAATAACTATCCGAAACGAGCGTTTCCATGACGCCCCGCGGAGAAAAACTGTCATGTATCAAACGTTTCTGCGAGTTTAGTACTAGTTCTGCTAGACGACGTCGTTAGCGTGAGTTTACGACATGGATTTGGGAATAAATCAGTTCTCTTGAGGAAGAGAAACATTTTTCTTTGGACCAAGTAACGAATAGAGGAGCTCTACCAGGGAAAAAAAAGAAAAAAACAGAGAGCATAAAGTAAATCTGAGTAGGATTAGGACTCATGTTCGAGTGCTAATATAAGGCTCGACTATTCGAGAGTTAGCTGATTTCATCAAATGGTTCAGTTTCTATCCAATTCCAGGCATTGAAGGAGGATTAATGCGCTATCTTGTCACAACAAATTTTCTAATTTCTTGCTCCTTCTCGCGCTATTCCCGTTCTGGGGATTAGAGAAGACATGACTCTGTCGAGGTAACTAGCTTTCACATCCGTGTAACACTGCATAAAAAAGCGCCCATCTGAAGCCGGAACTAAGAAACTGCTAACTTTGCACGAATTACAACTTTAAATTGTGATTTTTTTGTCTGTGGAAACAGCTAGGTACCGAAAGCTTACTACCATAAAGAAGTGAAATAGAACCTCTCTAAACGTTCTGACAAACAAAACACCTTCAAGTGAGCCTTCACGAGCGTAAAATTTACGGTATAGTGTAGTAACTTTGGCTAATAACTTAGAGACTGCTTCAGCTCTTCTCAACCTCTCTCGCTACTGCTTTCCATTTGGTTTTTCTCCTTATTCGAGATCGACTATTCGGAGCGCAAGGATCAAATACTTTATTTGGTCCTCACAACATAACTGGCCCTTCCCGCTGAAAAATCGGAAGAAAGTGGCGACCTCGGGCGAAAGTCACATTCCATGAATTGCGCATTTCGAAAGTACTTGCCTCATACGAAGTACACATGTACGTAGAGTAGCGGCTCAGCCGCTATTTTTGGCTCTTGCCACATGTCGATGTCGTAAACCATCTACATATGGTGAAGCTTGGCTGGGGCGACAGAAAAGGGCTGTCCATTTGTATATTGGGCTGCGGGAATGGTGGTTGTTTCAGGCGTTACCTAGGCGCCGCTGCCTTTTAACGCCTCTGGAGCGGATTCTCCTAAATCCAGCTACGTATTTTAGGACACTTTGGCAAGAAAAATCTCAAATGTATGAATCCCGCATGGGTAGAAATTGTCCCAAACACGCTACAGTGTATTACACAAGAAGGAGTTAACCCCAGTTCTGCGTTCTCGAGGAAAACAGCCATGATCAGATTTTTCTAAGGTGATCTTCAACTGTTCTTCGTCACGAACCTGGATAGGTGGTAAAGCAACAAAATGGTAGAGAAACCCCCTACTTTGATAACTGTGCAGCATGAACGCAGCCCAAACAGCATGACACGTCAAGTAGAAACCCCAGCAGCATCACCATCCAGTTGCTGCCATCCTCCCCTTGATTGTTGCTCACTCTTTCCTCCTGATAGCAGCAGTTGCCGAAGAATGACATTTGGGAGGTAATGCTGCTAGGGTTTCCACTTGACACATTACGCTTTTCGAGGTGCGTTCTTAGCGTATAACTGGCAGAGTATACGGAAAGTAATTAGTGCGGCTCGTCTCGCACATCCCTCAACTCATATTAAAAACCACATTACCCTCCACTTCCCTATTATGTAATTCCGACTATCACTCATCACTTATCACTATCATTTATCACTCAATGAAGCACGATCAACCAATGCCTCTGTCTCACATGCTTAGCCAAGGTTAGGATTCATGAAACATCATCCCGGCAAACCAACGTTGGTTAGCACATTTGCTTATCCTACACACTACGTTATCATAGGAAAGAAAGGCGTGAGAGTTGGTTTGCTTACCTCGTTTTGAGCGGTGAACCATAGCCCAAGCAGCCCATGAGAAGAACTAGGAATCCTCTAGGAACTTCCAGTTACAATTTCCATTCCATCTTTCCAAAACCTTCGAGAAAAAAGTTTTTTTGTACTCAAAATTCTTTCAGTTTACACTGCTGCACTTGTTATTCCTTGAGGTACTCAGTGGTAACCATTCTAAGAAACTCAGAATTTAACCTATTCTTAACCTAGATGTCAATATACCGTAGCAATTCCAGTGTTCCAGAGCAATTCCTAGCCATCCAAGCCACCTACGCACCGCTTTCAGACCCTCTCTGGAAGATCTATTCCATGGGCAGTTTTCTTGTTCCTCGTGACATGCAAGGGATAAAATATGCCAATGGCAAGAAGTGCTGACAATGGAGTGGTAGAGGGAGTGAGCGTAAACAGGAAGCACGTAATAGCAAAAAAAGTTCTGGTTTTTACGCGAGAAGACTGTTCTACTGAACTAAGAGAAAGATGCGTGGAGGTCAGAAAAGGGTCTTTTTCCAGCGACCAAGGTAAGATTTCTGGATAGCTTTCATAATACTGTAATTCACTGCAACAACTTCTACAATGCTTAGACGTTCTCACATTCCCCCTGGAGTTTTTTGAAAGTCTCCTGGCATCGTTTTTGTTAAATGTTACATGATGTTGTTTGATAATTAGGAGATTACTTCCTAATTACTTCCTACTTCTTTGAGATAACACAGGAAGTCTTCCTCTTTCATTAGATGCCAATGGAATGGACTTGAAGCTCGGACTCTCCCTTCTAGTAGTAGCACAATTCATAGACTCATCCAGAGGCGATTTGGTGTTAATCGGCTGACTCATCGCACAGTATGACGGCGGGATCGCTGAGGGGAAAGAACTCCCAAGGTGGGCAAGGGGCTATACATTGGACCTAATAAAAATCGAATAATTTTGTTACTTCAATTACCAGTTCAGGAAACAATAATGAGGAAGCCTCAAAGCTTCTTTTCCCTCATGTAGGTGGAACATTCAATTTTCCCATTTATTCGAAATCGAAGATTTTTGCTTTCGAATATCGAATACTTCGAATAAATAGAAAATTTGAATGTTCCAACATGGGAGGCCAATACAGTACTTTACGGAAGAAAAGAGCATCAGAACTTTTTCAATCTCGAATTCCTGGACGTTTAAATCGTTTCATGAATTAGTCATTGAAGTAACAAAATTATTCGATTTTTATTCGGTCCAATGTATACAAGGGGCCTACTGCACACACTTGTGGGAGGTAGCCCCTCCTAATCGCCTCTCATGTGCTTCCCAGTCGTTAGAATGCGCAATTCAGGTTGGACCCAATAGGCAGGATACTTCATGGAACCAAGCAATCCCATACACTCACGTGTGAGCCAATAATGCTCACACTCAAATGCCGGCTATATAGTTTGGATCCAGGAGCACGTACTACTCTTTGTTTATTGCTCGCTGCCGGTTTGCTTGCTTACTTTGCCTGCTTTTCCATGAAGGAAATGACCAGTATTATGGTTCTCAGCCTGCCCTAACTACTCCCCATCCGACATTTCCTGACCGCCCAAATGGGCCATTCAGGAATTGGTTGCGGCAAGGTTGACTGACATTTGTGTGGCGTGCCAGTGCTTCGCCTCCTAATGTGCCGTCGCTTTAGAATGATTGGCGTTGGATTCGCCTATTTGTTAGCGAAAATCTTTAGTCTTCGTGTGACGAACGACGTCGAATTACATAGTGCGAAAACGCACCGGACACATTAGGCCCTCAGGGTATCGGGTTACTGTACATGCTCACGCAAAGATGGCGTTTCCGAAATCTCCGTTCTTGTTCGGGCTACGGAGGTATGGGGGTGGTGTCTACGACACTTCTGGCCATTTAGGTGTTGTAGGAGTAAATTGAAAGCGCCTGTCAAAACGATGAGTAGTATAACCCCGACTATTTCAAAACAGCAAACAAATCTCTCTTGGCCCTCAAATGCGTAGCCTTAATATTGCGAGGAAGAGAGCTGGGTCCTGCAGTTGACGTGAAACGTGTAGTAACACACGTTGCTTCCCGAAAACATTTACTAAAATCGTTCTCGTTCTGAATCTGATATGATGCGTCACCTTTCCTTGGATATACTAGTTAGCTTTGCGCTTTGTTCACCGGGGAGCAGATTACCGCAACAAATTTCAGTTAAGGCATCAAAAATCGAGACAAATTAAGGTGAAGGTAGGCGTTTCCTGCAGTAGGATAATGGAGGATATGTGCTCTACTTAAAATAGAAAAGTCTGAGCTGCCCAGTTGCTGACGGCATCAAGTGCCCCAATTCAGGACCGTTGTTGAGATTTTCACACTGTTTTGGTCGTCAGGCTACCACGAAGGCATCGTTACACAGCTCCTTGCAGAAATGCACAGGAACCCTTCCTTTCTCCTTTTTTTGCCGAGAGTTCGGGATGCAGCATCGGAAGATCTGCAGCAAAGGTGTGGCTCATCCATCCAGCTTAATAATTAGAGTAGAAATAAATATTTGAAAGTTAACTATTGCAAGATTTTTATTTATGCTGTGAGGTAATTTCGAAATAATTTCTAGTCGATAGAGATATCTATAGTCTTTCTCAAAAAGATAGACTGATTGCGCGACTGCACCATCGCGGCGGAACCTGAACGAGTGATGCGGAGAGAGCATGCCCTAAGGGAGAGGGTCGAGTAGGTCCCGCCGCGATTCTGGGGCCGCGACGCTAAGAAACGGCACGCGCAATCCGTCTATCTTTTTGAGAAGGACTGTACCTCGTGATAGATCTCTCAACATCCTGCACATCCTGAATCCTTCCCAGAAAAAAAACTTGTAAACGAGTTTTTCGACAGCATTGCAATGCACTGTGCACTCCACTGGGATCAGCGCCGTCTAGCAATTCGCACCATTAGAAAAACATCCATTGAGGACAATGGCGTGAATTACTGTGAGTGTTATGGCCATGCCTCCACCAAAGCTGAGAAATTTTTGTGAGCCGTAAATCGTAAACAATTGCTCACGCGTCTCCCTAAATCGCTTTCTATAAATCGTGAATAAATCATCGCACATATATGCATTCAAAACTCGAGAAAAACATGGTAATGGTTTATTAATGGTGACGGTAATGCTGTGGTGTTTGCTCACTGGCGAGGCGCGGGGTAGAGCGTCGATTCTGGATATCGTGCGGGCTTGCCTATGATTCTCAAATGACTTCATGTCTGTTAACAGTGCTTCTTAGAGATGCTTTGCAGCCACTAAAGTTGTCAAAGAAAGTCCATTTATGTATAGTCATGTCTTGGTGTGAACCAGCCCATGCAATGCATCTCCTATTAGGTCGTATATGGGTGGTCTCCTTATGTCCCACGACCGGCGATCCCAGATTTCGAACGGTGTATACTCGCGGGGCCAGGTGTAGTCCTACAGCTGCATAGTGAAGCTATTTACTCCTTCACTAAATGGAGAAAAGAAAGTCACTGGTAGCTCGGTATGCGTACCTTTTTCCATATGAAATAGCATTCAAGACCTGAGGGAACTGACAGAAATTAAAAGCTGTGATGTGAGCTCCTCTTATCTCGCAATGATTTCTGCCCATGCACATGTATATAACGCTGGAGACACGGAGACAGACTGGTAATGTTCCACGGAATTCGTGCGAGATCCACCAAGTGTCTTTGTGTTGAATCTCTGAGAGTATTTGTGGAGATTGCAGCGCTACTACGTAGCTACTTAGACAGCTACTTATGGTTGAGACACCACAAACACGAACGAAAGATCTCTAATATAAGCCAGATTTACTCCCTTCATCCACGCAATATCCTATCCCCTCATAAGATGACTCTCTGTGCTCGTTCCACCATGAGGTTCTCGTAGTCTCCCCGCTCCCATAGAGGTAATCGTTGCTCTGTTCACTTCTGTCCACAACCACTCTCCGGAAGCGCACTTCCGGCAGTGCTCTGCGGGTGGTTCGCCCCCGGCTCGCCATTGTTCGCGCCAAATTCAATAAACTAACGTAAAATTAACGCCGAGCCCTCCACAAGACAGCTGTTTTATTGGGGAGGAGAAGCTCGTGGGGTGGATCAAGCACCGCCGTCCACGAGCGTTGTTTTGCCGGCGACCACTCGCGCTCATCACTATTTTCGCTGTGAGAGGGTGCGTATTCGCCAGGACAGCGTCGTGATTATGCTAATTGCGAACGTAGTAGTCGACGCTGCTCCGCGACAATAATTTATTATGTATCAACTCATTGAGGTGCCGGCTGTCGCGAATGGAAAATGCAAAGCAGCCACGAAGTGTGGGTGGAACTCCTGGGAAAGGGGGACTTTGAAAAGCGACAGTCGAGAATGGCGTCTTTTGCTCGCATCCGATGGAGATAGAAATGCCTACGATTCCGGAAAAAAATCAGGATTGAGACTGGAAGTACAGGGTGCGGCTCAGGTTCCCGGACAAAAATGATATTTGACGTTTTTACCCTAACGAAGATCAGCGAAGCCCAAGAGTCCTAGAATTCTCATCCGTCACTTCGGGAAATACCTGAGCCCCTCCGATAAGTTACGATACGAGAGCGGCAGGGTGTAGAGCCGAATCCACTTCTGACCGTGGGTAGAGAACTGTCAATCACTTCAAACAGAAACAAAAGCTATGGCCGCCAAACATATCATGCCCGAATCTTACGAATTCTCTCCATCTTTCGTAATTCCTTCGGATCCAGTTCTCTCTTGAAATTGCCGCCAAATACATGGCGGAAGTTCCGGAAATTTGAGCGCCGTGTTGGAAGGCTTGTTAGAACTACAAAGTTGGTCAGTTTAGGCACCGATCGTAATATTTTTCCACTTATTATTATTTACGCTGCCATGATAGGAATCGTTTCGGTTGTCTCTTTTCTACATGAGTAATAAGAAAAAACCTCCTGTCTGGGAACGTGGGCCGCATCCTGAAGAAGCCATTCATTTTCTCCCTTGATATCAAAAACATGGTACGCATTATCTTTGCTCTTCTGCAATACATTTATTTCCTACCAGAACGAGACATCCTCATTAGTGGACTAATTCTACCAAATGTGAAAAGCCCTGATGACACCTTCGATAACATCTATATTTAATGACGGCCACATAATTAGAAATAGGGCGAACCTCACAAAACCTATGCTGGATTAGTGCGCTGGCTAATAAGAAGTGCGTGGTGCCAACGTGCCGCACACCATTATTACTCGTTCCGTTTCTGGCTATTTCTGGAAGCTACAAAAACAGTAGTAGTAGTGTTCCATGCCGTTTTTGTCTAGGCAATGGGAAATATGTCCGGTGTTCCCCCACTATTTTCAAGTTTTACTGAAGTAGCGTGTGACCAGAACATTGTTTATGCATGCGGATCAGAGTAGTTAAAAGCTTCTCACACTTTTTAATACTCGCCTTGAGAGCATTCAATTTTGTTAGAAGAGAAGAACAAAACACAATCCCCACGCAAGTACGGCGTTTGGGAAACCTTGAGAAACTAAACCCTATCGCAGAAGAACGGGCCTCCGGGCGAGTGAGGGAGGGGGTGGGGAGGAAGAGAGGCATGCACTAATGTGGCGTCCTGTACCTCGTATGAGGCGAACTTCCCCGTCAGCTAAATTCTAGGAGTCATACCCCGATAGCGGGACGGTTCTTGAATCGGCGAGCTCTGTTTTCTCATGCTCCAAATCGCAATTTGAGAGCTTCCAGCGAAATTGAGCATTCCGCGAATCACAGCGCTACTTGCAAATCGGGGATCTCGTGGAATTTGTGAGCGTTAATCTGGGATTTCCGGAGGAGAGAGGAAGTAGTACGCTTTACTGGTTCTCTTCCTATCCTTCACACTTGTGTAAATGACTAATGCGACCAAAAGTCCGCGGTTTCCAGGAAGAGCGTGCTCCTCTGCACCTGAAATATTAAGAATCGAGCAGTTCCAGAGGTGCAGCTTGCAAGGATTTCTTCTATATAATTTTAAAGTCTGAGGAACAGGGCGTTGATTCAACGCAGTCGCTTCAACGATAATTGTGATTTAACATAGCATCGCTTGGAATTGGCACTACTGTAGCCAACAATGCGCTGAATTATAGCGGCATTTACAAAAGGGCTCTAAATTCAATGTTCTATCGCTTTTCATTTCCCGAACTCCATGGAGTTCTTGCAGGCTGCATATTGCCTTTGTGACGTTAGCAAACTATTGTTGCCCTACTTTGTAATGGCTGTCGAACTACGCAGCTTCAAGCTAACACCTCACCAGACTACCATGTTACTCGGAAAAAGGGTTTCGCTCAGCTTCAGTGGCCTTATACAGGCATGACCAAGAACGTATGAGCTTTGGTTTCTTTTGTAGGTCACCGAACCGGACTTGGTTCAAACTATTTGACTAAATTTGACTTTCTTTACCAAAATTCAGCAAGTACAGAATTTGATGGTGACGGAACTGATCGTGGCGGGCTTAGGCTGCGATGTTGTTTTCAAGGCCGAAAGGGCATGCGCCGAGTAATGAGAGGTTGCTTTCATCCAAACTTGAGATTTGTATTCTGCGATAACTTCAGCTGTAAAGAAGTGAGCCCGAGAACTGCTCTTTGTTCTTCGAGACTCCATTTCCGACACTAATCCTTATGGGGCGAGTGATTTGGCTGTCAAAGTGTCCAAGAACAGAAAATGCCTCGATCCGATTGGACGGCGGTTCTATCTCTGCGCTAGTGATGCGCGCTCAGCTCATTAACGTTTGATGCATCAGGTCGCTCTCAGCGTCTCGAGCACATCAACACGTCGTCTTCGCGCGTCGCTAATTAGCTCGGCTTCATCTAGATGACACTGATTAGACTATGCAAATCCTGAGCTCTTTGCTCTGGCCAGGAGTGGACCTGAACCCCCCCCCTGTGTGTATGCAGTTGGTTTTCGACGCGTTGTCGAGCTTCCGGGCATATGTCTGGGTAACTTTCACGCTTCGGCAGCCTCGTTTGCCCAGGTCTTTCCTCCTAAGCGATTGTCGGTCCTCACTAGTAATGGCGGGCGAGGGGCAACAGAAAAGGGGCGACGCACTCGACCGTCGCATTCCACTCGATCCAATCGCCAAGGTGCAATGCTTGGAAGCTTGCAATTTCGTGGCAAGAAAAACACGACAATCTCGACAGCTCATAAAATTCTCTGGTGTAGCGCTATTTCGGTGCGATTGTATGGGAAAGTGCATTCGCACTAGCATTCCAATTTACCACTCGGATAAAATAAGGTTGTAACATTCTACTATATGGGCATTCTCGGACGTTCTAAGAAAAGGAAACTAGAGCATAAACTTGTATACTTCGGCCTTCAAAGAAATCTCGCTATTGCAGCAATTTTCGCCATCAGATAGCTGACTCCGTGAGGAGACTTCTTCGCTCACCACGGCATTCACCCACCAAACTGTTCTTCAGGAGAAAGGCCGGCTACAGCTCCGAGTTGAGGTGAGTGAGACGCTCCGATCTTGCTCGAATTCTCTGGGATGTACTGAAGAAGTTCTTGGCTATCCGAAGCACTTATTAGGATTGCACCCTGATTAGTTTCGCTCTTCGCCTCTGAAAACACAAAAGAAGCGTATTTCCATGGGGAGAACGAGCAGTTGAAGCCCAGGTGACAATCCAGCAAAATTGGGGCATGGCGTTGGCGAGATTCAGCGCTGCCAGCAATACATATATGTGTATACTGGAGTGGAAGGCACAAAACAAATCCAGCTGCATGGCTTTCTTGGCACAAACCATAGAACTTCCGTCCGGAATGACACGCGTCAACAATCGCAGCGTAAGCCAAATGAGACCGGTGTATATTCCCCTTCTATTCTTTTGACATTCAGGCTGGAATTCATAAAAAGTTAACAACACAAACAAGCGATGCTTAGCATGTCTGCTTACCTTGTAGACTAGGTAATGGTAGGAGACGCAAAATGCGAAACTTCGTTTGCTAGCCTATGCACGTATTCATGAACGTTCACGGGAAGTTAGTTGCCTACCCTCCCTTCTAGATTGGACGTGTTGTCTGATCAAAAAGACTGTACTGCGTTTAAGCGACTTGCCTCATTCGATGATGACCTGGGGTGGAATTCATCATTGAGTTTACCCGTAGTAAACGCGATAACCCCCAATGATAAAAATGGCCAGGTATATCGCTCTCTCTTCGGGGAACTCGTCCACTTCAAGTGATTGGAAGGCTTGAACTTTCCTGGAAATATTCATGAGTCCAACAGTTGCTTCGCTCGGTTATGCTTTCATGGATCCTTGCTCAAAAAAAAAAAGAAAAAAAAAACTCTGAGACTAGCTCTTGACTTTTGCTTCGTACTCCTTATCCATAAAAATCTAAAAGGTCCGATTTTCAAGGGGCTACTGTACTGCGAGTGATAATTCGTTTGACATATGGGTTTTTTATCTGCGCTAGTGTTTTTGTCACGTCTAGACTTCTCTGCAGTTTTTGCGCTCGCACTAATGAGGCCTGTTATTGACGCAGGGCTGCATCATTGCCGTAACTTTTCATGAGTTCTTGTTAGACGCTACTTTTCACATCGTGTCCCACTGCACTACTGACATTAATGAAAACCTAGCGACAAATCGCTCGTGGTTTCCCGTTTTGAGCGGATTACATGTGGCGCGTTCGCGCTATACAACTGGTGAAACCCGGCCCTTCGTGTTTATTGGGGAAAAGGTCCAAAATAGATTTTTCTGGAAGTTCGTTGTCGAGGTAAATCCTCAAAAGTGGCTGTTATTACCAAAGTGTATGAAGATCTGTCCCCAATCAAGTGGAAAAATGCGCAAATGTCGAGTTCTCAAAATTAGCGACAGATTTCCAATTGCCTAAATCTTTTGTTAGTGCTTTGAAAACCGAAATCTTAGCAAAACCATGGAATGCAGCGATTCAAAGATTTGTTGCATATCAGCAATGTATGGCAAAGTTCCTACTATCTCCACATCTAACAATATGTAAGTAGCTGGGCTGTTGCTGGGCTCTTTTTTTACAGGATAAACAAAGAAGAAAACGTATGTAAGCATCTATGTATACGTAGTACTCATTGGCGCATAAGATGTTCGGATTCAAACATTCAGTTTCGAATAAGTGGAAAATATGGATCTTCGAAAAAGTGGGGACACTACAACCGTTGAGGGATGGTAACAAGAAATTAGGGCTCTTTTGCGAACGTTTGAACTTTTACCTTGTCCCAAACCAGTAGTCAATCGAACTGAGTTGTTCAATGTCTGTTTTCCCATACACGTACAGGGTGCGGCAGGAGCCTTCGGACAAAAATAGACGAACAAGAAAATTAGCATGGAGTATGTAAGAAAGTATGTAAGAAAGCGATTTTCGCTTCAGTGCGGACCTCGGCAAAAAGGATAGCTAACGATCATTCTGGTGATACTCGCCTTCTTTTTCGATATCTCCAAAGTTTATCTTGGGTTCTACAGTAGGAGGGTTTCCCTGCAATCTTCAGAAATTTGAAGCCATCTCTCTAACATGTAGGTAGAGAGGTGATGGGAAGGAATACCACTGCGCCTGACTAGGAGAAGAGCAATACTTAGTTTCAAAAATAGCAATTAAGCTGCGAACAGGTAATAATCACTAGTTGATCCAACTAGCTCGTCTTCTTGTCATTAGCGAGTGATAACGCTTGTCTAAAGACTTTTGCCTCACCCTGTATGTAGCATATACAGGTCAGAATCATTGTAGGAAAAGTTGCACATGATTTCTCGATTTGACAAGCTGCAAATCTTTAACTATTTCTTAGCTCTATCGAGGAAATTTTTGCGAGCCGAACAGGACATGTTTTATTTGAGGTGGAGAACACTATGTGCATGCTGTAGCTACATATTTTCTGGACATTTAGTGCCATCCATCATTTGCTCAATCCGTCTTGACATTTTCGTGCACTCTGTGTCGGAAGATGCGCGTCAAACGTGCATCTTGAAACCTGAGAACAATAGTACAACCTATATACTTAATATTTCTCGAAGCAACGAAACAAATGGGCTCATCTCATCGGCATTCACATGAATAATGTGAGAAAAAGCCAAAGAAACGCGTTGCATGGGCATTTGGTTTCTCTTGCGTGGAAAATTTTGACAGTGGCACATGTGCATGCGTGGAAAACCTGGCGCTGGATTTTCTGATGATATTTATTCCCTTCCTCCAACGATCCAGTTCCATGCCCACCTCGGGATATTCCTAGCCAGACATACATAAGTGAACCTGATGACATCAGCAGAAGCCTTATGAAGTGTTGTGTGTGCTTGTGGTTCGAGTGTTACGTTAGAGGCTGTAGCCTCGGTAATTTTGCTTTTACATATTTCCACAGATTGTGGATTTCCCGCAGGTTATGGAATCCAACCCAGTGACCAATTTCGTGTAATTCTACGAGAAAGGCGATTTTTGCTATCATCACTATAGTCCGTTTACGAAGGATGGTCGAGTTGTTTGAGCATGAAATGGAAGGAGGTGCGATTGCAAGCAAGCTCTATTACGAAGAAAGAGGGTGGCTGTCTTCAAAGCTTTACAGATCTTTTGGACCACATAGCAATTAGAAGCAATGCTCAGTGTTCTGCTTCAAAAAGGCAGCACGGATTAAGCCCTCTAACAAGAATTCCAGGAAAAGCAATGAAAATGCTTTAACAATTGCTTGGTTTTCTCGAAAAACGGAGGCCATCACGCCAGAGCGTGGAGTTGACACTGTCCTCCATGCTAGATGCAACTAAGATGTCTTGAATAAATTTGCCCTTGGTTTCATTGGGAAAACACGCGAAAAACGTAAGAGCGAAATCTCGATGCCTGTGAATTTTCGGGTATTTCCTGCTTTTTTAACTACAATGGACATCATTTTTAAACCAGTCTGTCCGTCCGCTTCGCTCTCATACTTTACAATATATAAAGAAAACTCCCAGAGAACCCTCCGAAGGAGACTATTCAATATTTTGCCATGTAGTGTCAACGATTTCCTGGAAGGTGCTCATATCCGTTAGGGGTACCCTTCTCCCATCTCCGCAAAGTGATTCTTTTTTGTTGGCACTGCGAGCTATCAATGTTAGAAGGTGACCGATACAGCCCAAATGATCATTTAGAATGGCATATGTTTATCTCGGTGTTGTGGTAACTAACATGATAAGAGTCCACTGGTGTATATAAGCAGAATGGGGGAGATGGTCCATTCAGACACGAATGGAAAGGACAGCGAGTGGGAAGGAAATGAGCAAGTGGGTGCATGGAAGGAAGAAAAACGTGTAGGGGAGAAAGCTGCCATGAATACCGGCGTCACCCCTCCCCCCCCCCCTGCGTAGGATTAGATCCTGCTTCGTGCACTTCTTCATCTTCGGACGGCTCCACACCTCTGATCGCCGCCCGTGGACCCATTTCTCCCACTTTAAACACCGGCGCACCCTTATCATATCGCCGGGCTCGTCTTCTCCACTTTGGACGGCGGCGCATCTTTATTATATCACTGGACCCGTCTCCCCCCCCCCCC
>JARK01001475.1:79223-96460 GCA_000688135.1 Ancylostoma ceylanicum
ACTTTGGACGCTGGCCCACCCCTATCATACCGCTGGACCCGTCTCCATGGGTATCCTCACTTTTGGATGCAGGCTTATCCTGTGGAATCAGTGATTCCACCGCTCACCGCTATATGCGCCCCCTCAATGATGTGCACGCACGCACAAAGTCACAAATTTTCTGCAATATATGTAGAGTATGATAGTGCACAATGACCCAGGATTTGCTCTACAAGTCTTTCTAGTTGTAAATGTGGTATATAGCTGTTCCGCTGCATCTGAGGAAAATTATAAATTTTCGAGGAAAATTCCAAAAAAACTTTTGCACTGGCTCAATATTTGATTAGTTTCCAAGCGATCAGTGCCTTCTGAGGTTTTGACTTCATGTCGAGCTAACGCGACATGCTAGGTCCATGGATGCGGAAGTGTGAAAGCAATTAGCTAAAGCAGGAGAAGCTTCATCGAGGTTCCCGCCTGCCTCTAGTGGAAAAAAAAACCAACACTTCAGAAGTTTTCGCTCGAGTCGTTCGGAATTTTTATTTGAGCTTATCCTAATTATTCGGGGAATTGAAAAAAGTGACTAAAGGATTGATCCGCTGGAATCTAATGTTGAGGGATAAGGTGGGGTGCTATGTTTCAAAAGATTTGAAGTGAGTTTGTTCCCTCTTATAAAGTCTCCATAGCAATACAGAGGACGCGTGTAGAAGCGCTCTTAATAGTGTGGAGCAAGCATGGCCGATACTCTTGTCCTTGAGGGTCTAGTTCTTTCCGCAAAATATGTGCTGTTCCTTTTTGTTCTCGACTAGTCATTTTGAACATTTTCAGTACTCCGAACTCGACTCGAAGCGTCTCGTTCACCGAAGCGCTGTCGTGGCCGTTCATCGACGACGACGTTCCTGAGGAGTGATGTCAGTGTCACTTCAACACCTTCTTCATAAAGATTTCCTTGTCCTATGGGTTTGTTTCTCGTCAAAGTCCCTCGCTGCGCTGATCTCGAGGATTCCATTACTTGTACATAGTCTGTGGGCATTTGTGACCAGTTGCTAGCCCGGTGGCCGCAATTTTCCCTGGTTCTCATGACAGGCAGACGTTCCTTCCGCCGCTGTAGTTGTTCCACTTCTAGAAAATGTGCCAGAGAACGCGGTGCGTTCGTTGCTAAGGATGTTGTTTTGTGTTCTCGATATAGTTTATGGACGAATAAACATAGCTGCATTCCATATTTTTCTTTGATAGAGGCGCTGGTAAACACCAAATTCAGCCTCCGTACAAGTTAGAAGGAGGTGAAGTGGCGCCGGAAAAATATTTCCAAGACACCCACTTTTGTCGAATGCAAATTCCTCAGAAAAGAAATTTCTTTCTCCTCCACTATACTCTGCCATGTAGATAGACATAGTAGTATTCAAGGCGTGTATATGAGCATATCACATGTCACAGCAATACTGGTGCTAGTAAGAAAAAATATTCCAAGCTCTCACGTCCTACACACATGTTACGTTGGGCAGCGCACTGGCATAGGAACATATGGAAACAGCAGAGGCCAAGCAGTTACGTCGCCGCTAGCTCCTCTGGATAAAGCGAATAAAAATACTCCCGAAACAAGGTAGAACGGATAAGTGTTCAATTATTCCTCCTGAAGTGATCCGAGAATGAATTTATGTAGTGTCAGTGCCGGAGCAAATTTTCGAAACCACTGGGGTTGACAATCCATCGCACACCACTCTTCGGAATTCTCCTTTGAAATCGAGAGTACAGAGTTCTTAGATAACTTCTCAAGGTCTCGTTATTAATCACTGTAACTCTTAACAGAAATAAGCTTGACATTGTTGTAGCTGGAGTTTTTTCCAGCTACATTAGCTTCATTGTGGTTAGCTGTTTTTAGAATTGTGGGGTGTTTTTCACCCGATCTGAGCTTTCCAACTCGTATCATGAGTGTTCTATCATGTTGCTGGGGACGAAGCTTCCATAAAATGTGAGGATGTGGATCCACTGATCTCCCGCGTTGTTCAACAGAACTCTCAACACTCGAGTTACCTGCACGAAGGACTTAACCATGACATCAAGTGCCATGACCGTCTTATAACACTTCTTACAACATAACCTGTCTTATAACTGGAAACAGCTAGAATATGCCAAACTAATCTAAGTGTTAGATGACTCATATCGTCAGTTGTCAGCTAAGAGGAAAATGAGGAACGCAATGTGAACATTCGACTACATTTAAGACCTTTCCTTTGGAACCGTTTGTCGTTGTGTTTTATCGCACTACGGATGTTGACTTGTTGCTAGTAAATATCACGCTGAACAAGTTGTAGGGTGAACGAATTTAAAGGATGATCACATTTCTCCACTCCTCTATGTAGTACAATCCAGAAAACGAATATCATTTTGGGACACCACGTATGTGGAACGAGGAAGTAGGAGCGCGTTGAAGTTCGAATGAGTGAATTTAGAGTCAGCAGGATGTGGAATACCTGAAAGAGCCAAAGAAACGGAAAAAATCAAAACACCAGCTGACTCATGAACTTCGAAAATCATATTTTCCGAGCGTCCAGCTGTACGAAAAGCATTGCGTTGAGTTAGCCCATACGTTAGGTTGACAGTCCTTACATCTCTAAGGGATCGAATTGCTTGTTTGATTGAGAGTCCGAGAGGCTCAAACGAGTGACGATTCCGACAGAACGATGAGTTCTTCCTGTTCAAGACACAGCAACAGGAATGGCTATTTTTTCCACTCAAGTGGCTGCAAAAATTTAAATGGGTAGTGTTAGTGCCGGAGCAAGTTTTCAAAACCACTGGGAGTGATGGCATGGCATCAGTGATGGCTTCCATGGCACACCACTCTTCTGAAATCTCCTTCGGAATCGAGAATGCAGAGTTCTTAAACAACTCCTCAAGGTCTCGTTACAAATCATATCAAATTTCTTCCGGGGTTCAGAATTCTTAGAATAATTCTCGCAAGATGTATGTGATTATTTTTCTTCTGTGCCACACATGTTGTTATACGGCACGCTTCATTTCGCCCTCACGTTTCGACTAAAAACTGGCTGAAGGCTGCAGCACGTATAATAGGCGTCAATGGCGGTGACCCGTCTGCTGCCTCAAAAAGGACGCGGTGCGACCGCGCCGCTCATGGTAGAATCGTCGCCGCATAGGCGAATCTGAGTTTTCTTGGTAGTTGTTCATCACATTCGATGGTAACTAGTAAGAAATTTAACTGACTATCAAGAAAACCCCATAATTTAATGTCTCGAAGAAGACTCCTGCTCGATCGCGAGGCCGCAGACGGGTCACCGCCACTGACGCCACTGTACATAGTATTCAGTCACCGTCTTTGTTTCTACGATGGCATCATGTTCCGCTAAATCGGTGGGAGTTCGTCCGTTGACTGGAGGCTTAGTGCTGTCTGACCTGTATGAGTTGAAGAAACGGGTGTAAGGAGATCTTTGGTGGTGTAGAGCGCAGAACTTGAACCATTTTCAGGCCTCTGAGGACGACGTTTAGTCGAAACGTAAGGCCGAAATAAGGCGTGTTCCATGACAACCTGTGTGGTACTGACGAAAAACAACACAAAATTGAGGTGAGACTGCACTGGTCTTATGACCAGAGAAAATGGGAGCTTCTTGGAAGAGGAATTTCTTGATGCAGTGTGGGAAATCTAGGTCTACAAGCAGCTGACGCAGGCAAATTGTCGTTGGAATGGTGATGCTCTGCTGTGAGGGGGTTTTATTTAGACTCTTTGTACTGATTCTTGTTAGAGAATTATATCTTCGAAAGTTTTTAGTTTGACATCGGACATTTCATACTTGGCGACCTTGCTGTTGTGAAGTACACGTCGAGACTATGTTTATTTGTCTATTTACTTCATCCACTGCAAGAAATAACATGTTATTGAGTACATAGTTTAGCTTTCACTCTCCGAACAAAGTAATACTTCATCCCGATAGTTCAGTCATACAGAGAAACAGGCCGTTCTTTTTCTCCGGCAGGTGAAGTAGTCCCCAATCGAGATGCATTTCCCACATCTAGAACGAAGTGGGGACAGACAACAGCTACCAGCACATGCGCAACCAACTGAACTTGTAGTGAACGAGGTATTGCTGACACAAGAAAGTTAACTCTTTCCAGCTGTAGCTGCCCGATACCGTAACTCATGGAGAGTCGATAAACACTACTTGAAAGATGAGCGTCGCAAACAAAACTTAGGACTGATCTCGCAAGGGTTTGAAGAACATTAATCGGAAAACTCCTCTTTCCCTAATTCAACGACAGCTTCACTCTTGCTTTGGCTGTGAGTATGAGAACTGGTGAAGAGTGTACTGCTGGAAATGGTAGGCCGGTACACAAGAAATGACGGCTTTTTGTTAACTTCTCCTTTTCCACTACTTTAAAGGTCGGTGCTCTTGGCAGAAGACATAATTCCTTCGAGGTCTGTACTTATATGTAGTGAGAACAGCCATCCCCCCTTTGGGGAACTCAAAGCGAAAAATAAGTAGACATCATTTTCATGCTTTCATGTTCGCTGAATTTTCTTTTGCAAAATTAATGCTTCTTAAGTTGAAGGGGATGACTCCCACGACAAAAATTTGAGAGATTGTGATATCTACCGAACCTTCTCCAAAAAAACTTCCTGGATCTCGAACCAGTTCTCGAAAATGGATTTTGACCGACTGTTGTCGTGCAGAGAAGAGGCTTTTGAACATCTCGTGTTTCTTGCACATCACTCGCGATTTTTTTTGAGCAAATAGTAGCAATAATCATGTTGATGTTTCTAAGACTTAGCTTGCAAAGAATCACTGGGCAAGAATCCCGGAAATGACTCAGAAATTGCCCTGAGATCGGCTTACGGTTTCCAGACATCGAAGCTATTGGAGAGCTCACATGTGGATTAAACGGCAACTTCCTGGTCAGATACAAAGGAAGTGCTTTGGACTGTATTGCTTCTGGTGTTACAGAAAAATCCTCAGAATTTGATTGATTGAAATCTCAGTGTCTTGGCATTCCCAACCATTTCATGACTCGTTGTAGAAGCAAACATATTTTATATCTTCGGCGCAGAAAAGCTTGGTTCCCTCTACAGGTGCGTTATAATATCTGCTTGCCATGATATATCTCAAAAAGAACATATGGCTTTGAAAAAGCGTCATTTCCCCTGTATCCATCTAATACTTTCCTTACTTTCCTTCCTTAAAAATTATTATGCGAATGGCAATGTGCTGCCATTCGTGTTTGTCCTTTGCAATGGTTGAAACGGAAGTTCCTTCCTGGGACGGTGAATAACCGCACGCTCATGCTTCTGAACTTCCCGAAATTAACTTCCGTGTAAGAAGGTCACGTGCCGCACCTCCGGTGCAACGCCCTTGGCGGCCTCACCGGAGAATATTGCGAATTTCCGCGAAATTCGCTGCTCCCCGTAATAAAATTATGTAGCAGTGTGAGAGAGAACGCAGAGCCACTCCTTCGTCTTTTCATAGGATCGCTTTCTGTGAAGAGTCACTTGATGAATTTTCCACCATGACGTTTTGGTGAACTCGAGGATTCCGATCGAATTCTCCTTGCGAAAATGGGCAGGTATCGTTTTCGGCTTCCACATCGATAAAGAAAAGAGCCAGCACACGTCTACTTTAGGTCAGCAACGAGAGGTTTCGTGGCTTCACCGAAAACTATCAGCCCCAGTCTACACAACAATGCTACATCGTCGGTGGGGAAACTAGCGGTTGCAACTACATGCTTACATGGCAGCCTTTCTAGAACAACACTCTCAGTTCTGTGACATCACAGGGTAGCTGCTTTTGCTACCTTTTTCAGGACATATATGTAGGTACTTGCTAAAACTTCTAATAGTACGAACTTTGATGCTCAGGCTATAATTGTGCTCAAAGAACAACAGTGTTGATTTTGTTTATCCAGCCCAAGATGTAGCAAGAACACGATACGAATCATGTGCAGTGGCGGTCGATCATCGTTGCATCACAGAATACTGTCGGTCTGCTCAGCCGCGCCGCAGCCATACGTTCGATAGCCTGAGACGTGTCTCAGGCCACCATCACTTTTGATGGTGCTAGGATGGGGAACCTTCACCTATGGCGAAAATAATCAGATGGGTCCGGGACGCAGTCCCGGACCAAAAGAAGGGAATGAAATTATGCATTGTAATTCGGGCAAGGCAGGTTTACATGAAATGCGCAGTTGTGGCTTAAATTCTTCACACAATACACTCTAAGAAAAGCCGATGTTCATACATGGCCGGTTAATTCTTTTGAAGAAAATGTTTCCAAGAAATTGATGGGAATTTGCGGCAAAATTCGCTTTGACCGACAATATCGTTCTTCATTTGGGAAATTAAGCTTTGCTCAGTTGTCAGACTTCTTGCCAATGTTATTAACGACTAGATGACAGCAAGATCACAAAGGTGGGAGTGAAAATGGCTAAGAAAATCATGAAAAAGTGAAAAGAGGATTATCTTGCTTATTTGAAGGAACTGGATGTTGCGCAGTTGTCAGCTGAATTGAGAATGAAATTCTGAGCAGTATGATATTTAATACTTGATACTTTCGTTCACTCCCTACGGAAAAACCAGGGTGAGCCAAATACCCCGTCTGGCTCACCCTCGCGTCTGGCGCCCTCCCATATTGCGTGCTCTCTCGCTAACCCCCCTGAGCTACACGGGGCATTTGGCTCAGGCAGGCTTTTTCAGCCCAGCGTTAAAGGAAGTATCAAGCGTTATATACCATTCTACTCGGAATCTTACGTGCTCGGCAGCTGACAACTGCGCAACCCCTGATTTTTTGATCTGAAAGAGATATAAAGTAAAAAAGCTTTTTCATACATGACCCGTTTTCTGGGTCAGTTTCAGATAAAGGCACCTGCTTCAATGGGCTTTTCATGCGCAATGATGTCGCCAACTCAACAGACAACTGCGCAACTCACGATTTCTGAAGGTTGTTGAGAAATTTTAAAGGACGCAAATCCCCCGTCTAGGTTTTAAAAATTGATTTCTCCCTGGATTCTCGATGAAATTTGTCGCTCTTGGTGTCACCTTGTAGGGAATTTCGTGAGGAAAATCGCTGACGACTGCGCAACATGCAGTTCTGTGAAACTACCGAGATATTTAGCAAAAATCGAGCCGGGGCATATTCTACGTTAGGCTGAGGGCTGGTCCCGGCACGAAAGCAGGAAGCCGGCGCAATTCTCATCTTCGGCGTCCCATCTTCGAACAAACGATCTTTTCTTCATTTTCTGAGCAATATTAGAACAGTTTCGGTTGAATCCATATTTGAAACAGCTCTCACTCTCTAATATATGTCATCGTTCACTTTGCTGAGCCCTTCCTCAGCACTATCGAAGCTATGGTTGCGGAACAACCTTCACTTTTCGACCCAGACAACCTTCACTTTTCTGACCCCTGTCTCACCCCTATTGTACGTATGGCCGCAGCACCTATGCGTAGGTAAATCTAGAGGAGCCGCGCCTCAGAACCCCTTAGATTTCCCGGGTGGGGAATCCAGAGGCGTCGCCGCAGACTAGGTAGCATACGACCAGCTATGACCGTTGTATTTGAGTGTTTTTTTTTTCGATTATCTACGTACCTTTCTACTGCGTTACCACCTTTACCACCATATCCTTTCCATTCGGTGAGTTTCTTCACCAGTTTCACTCCAAACAGCCAAATCGGCACTCACCGCAGCGTCGTTGCCTCTAGATTTCCCGAAGGCCTCAACGGCCATATTATTTTGGATGGGCTGTATGTGAGTTTGGTCCCAGCGGGGTCCCTGAGGGTTTTTTGTTTTCGTGAATCGGAGAAATCTTCTTTGCTAAAGCTCAAGGAAGTCACATCACCGTTTTGAAGTTAGTAACACTGAAATTAATATGAACCACAGTCAAAAAAATCACAAAACCAGGACTAAAGACAAGTGCTTCCATTCCTTTCAATCATTTGAATCTATTTGCGCAGAAAGTTAGTGTCCTCACTTTCTGATGATTGCGTTAATAAATGATGATGAAACCAGGGCAGAATGTTAAATTGTTTGTTTCTAGCAGCAACATCCGTTCGTCGATCGTCAAATCTGCTACGCATAACCGTATCCGCTGAATATTTCATGTGTTATGACAAACTTGTTGGCGTTGATTCTGATTGTTCCGCTCCAGAACACCGACCTATGTTTTTGGAATTAAAATGCGTTCGAAAGCCAGACGAAAACATGCCCAGTCGAGATGGTAAGCACTGGCGCTCTGACGAAAGTAACAGATAGGTTGGCGATCGCATTATTCGCAAGTGGTGCCACTGCTNGCAACTATGTATATAGCCAGAATTTCAGGGGACGAAAGTGGACTGTGGTAGAGGAAGGGTGCTCCAGAGCTCAATAGCGTGGGACAAACTAGACCACGGCTTCGTCGAAGGAGTACGGGTGCGTTGGAGCTCATTCGTGTGGAAACGTCGAGGTACGAGTACTCCTGAATCGGATTCTTCTCTATCAATTTTTTGCAAACCTCCTCTCTGTGTTTCCTGCAAACTACAGAATTTTATCATTCTGTCTAGAAAATTAACTATGAATCATTGTTTCCTGTCGAATTTCTTGGTGTTCTTCCCTATGAATCAGTTTTCAATATGTGAAATGAGCAATTTTTACTTCGTCTCGCTTCTGAAAAATCTTCCCAGAACGACATTTCGGGCCACATCTAATTGCATTCCTCAGCTTATTGTGTCGTATATAAACCGGCTTGCCGCTGAAATAAACGCTCACGACCCACTTGTTCAATCTCAAGAAAATGCCAGTAGCTACCATGCCGTAGCCTCAGCCTTCTCGTTTAAAGATTTGAACCCTTTTGTCTCATTTTTAGAGTTACTCCCGGGATAAGATCGACACATCTCTGGAAAGACTTACAAATTGTTCGGCAAATTTACGCTAGATCTATGCTCACAATGATCGCAACTTCGAAACCTTAGCTTCCTCAAAAGGTTATTTGAGCCTCTCCAGTGAGAAATAACCAGCGACATTTCAGCCTCAAACAAAACATGAATTCCGTAATTGTTCGTCTCCTGTACTTTGCAGCACTGTTGGTTGGTTCTTCTGAATGATTTGAGACTTCTGAGGACTATCCTCTAGTCTTCCATTTTTCAGGTATATACCATGGCGTACATTCGTTGGAACCAAGACCCAGAAGGTAGGTTTCGTATGGTTTCATTTGTAATCTGAAACCAAATACTGCTTTTGTGTCTCTATTCAGGTGGCGAAGGGATGCATCGCGATCCATATGACAGCAGTATGGAGAACTGAAAAAATCCACAACCACAGCTCAATAAAAATGAAAGATGCGTTGGAGAGTTGCTCAGTTCAATGAATAGACATACCGATCCAGAAAAGCGACTATGTTTGAGTAGAGATGTTTCTCACTCCTAAGTGTTCCTGAAGCAGAACTTTATTCTATGGAAGTTGTATTAGTATTAGGTGCGTGCAAAAGTTCCGGGGCGGTTGGTGATAGTTCGTTGTTTAACATAGTTTTGTTTCTTACTGATGCAATATTCTGCAATCCTTTTCATGTGCGCTGGTAGCCTGGAACATCTACTACGCTTACGACTTTTGGCTTTGATCTACGTCACAGCGTCGCTGCGTTTTAGGTATAAAAGCAATGCTATGTGCAATCAGCGATTTCGCGAAATCTTGCTGTATGAATTCAAATTCGGCCGATCCGCAGGGAAGGCGACTACCGCAATAAAGATTATGTTTGTGTAGGGTATCCTCTCCGAAATGGGAACAGTTCGTAGGTGCTTACAATTTCTGAGCGGAGATGAGAGCTTGCAAAATTCCCCACAAGTGGATCAGCAATTTGACCTGCACAAAGGGTCCCGAAAAGGGTGTGTTATAGTCGAAGTCAAACTATGATATGACGACTTGTTTTGATGTAATATCTCCGATAATCACGGAGATCACTATAAATAGAGGAGAATTCCTCGGTGTAGTTCAGTTTGGTCTCTACGTCGAATAAACCTCTTCGATCGTCTGCCTTCTCACAGAAGAAATACAACACTGCCGATCAGGATGAGAACGGGATCAAGCATCTTAGATCCCCACCATTCCATCCACAATCTAATGGACAAGCCGAAAGATTTGTCGACACTTTCAAGAGAGCCCTCGAAAAGCACAGAGGGGAGGGAACGACTCAAGAAGCTTTGCAAAAGTTCCTGTTCAACTACCACCGATGATAGTCTTGGGAGGGAGGTGTTATAGTCGAGTCAAACTATGATATGACGACTTGTTTTGATGTAAATATCTCCGATAATCACGGAGATCACTATAAATAGAGGAGAATTCCTCGGTGTAGTTCAGTTTGGTCTCTACGTCGAATAAACCTCTTCGATCGTCTGCCATCTCACAGAAGAAATACAACACTGGCGATCAGGACGCTCAACACCCGAGGATGGACGCTCTTCCCGCTCTTCTTGAAGCCATGCAACAACAGCTGGATATCCAAGCCCGCCGAATGGACGAACAAGGAACAGTCCTGGCAAAGCTGATGGAGAAGATGTCCGCCACCCCTTCTTCCCTCAATGCCGGTACACCAATCGTCGTCATGGACAAGCACGCCATATTTGACTCCCTCCACCGCAGAATCGAGAAGTTCGTCTACGATCCCGACCGAGGACGTACGTTCGACATCTGGTTGAAACGCTACCAGGATCTGTTCGACAACGAGTGCAACGATCTTGACGAGAAAGACAAGACACGGCTGCTCGTTTCTCGACTTGACGAAAACTGTCATCAGATGCTTACTGGAGCTATCTCACCAAAACAACCATCCGATTTACCATGGAAGGAAGTCATAGAAGTGCTGGAACGTCAGTTCGGATCAGCGAAAACATTATTCCGACGTCGATTCGAATGTTTCAAGACCAGATACGAAGGCCAAGACTTCACCAACTACGAAATGCTGGTGAAAACTAAGTGTACGGACGCCAAACTGGACACAATCGACTTTGACGGCCTCCAATGTTTATTCTATGTCGCTGGATTCCAAGGACCTGACTTTGCCGAGTACCGCACCAGATTGCTGAGGAAGCTGGACCAAACAGAGAAGATCACACTGAAAGATCTTACCGCGGAATGTCAGCTTATCAAGTCTTACAAGGAAGATTCCCGAATGCTCGAAGGCGGTCTATCCATCAACGCCGTTCATCACAAGAAGAACTTCAACCGAAACAAGAAGAAGTTCAGGCAACAACAGAAAAAAAGGTACGAACCTAATGCATTGCCTTCTCATTCAGACGAGAATCAATCTATACGAAAGCCTGGTCTGACCAACCAGCCTCGCCACAATCGTCAAATCCGAAAGGTCGTAGCAGCTCTCGAGAAAGACGACCACCCACAACTGGAAGTAACAATAAATGGCCACCCTACCCAACTTCTACTTGATACGGGTGCGGAGATCACAATTGTTTCGGAATCAAAATGGAAACTGTTCGGAAAGCCTCACCTGCAGAAGACAGACGTCACCGGTTTTGCAGCTAACGGAACACCACTGAAAATCCGTGGATGCTTCAACGCCGAGTTTACCGTCAACTCTTCCGGTGGACGATGCTTCGGACGAGGAACCTGCTTCGTTACTGAAGACGACTGCAACGTTCTTGGAATGCCATGGATACGACAACTGCCTGACCTCTACAAGGCTATTAGAAAGTATCAAATCCATCGAACTATTCTCGNGTGCTACGTTCTTGGAATGCCATGGATACGACAACTGCCTGACCTCTACAAGGCTATTAGAAAGTATCAAATCCATCGAACTATTCTCGTCGACCACGTCGCCACTTTACGAGATACCATCGTCAACAAACTGAAGACCAAATTCGCTAATGTCTTCAAACCTGGCCTCGGGCGATGTATGACTACGAAAGCAACATTAATGTTGAGACCAGACGCCCGATCCGTATTTAGAAGGAAACGCCCTGTGCCGTACGCCAACGTGGCAGCATTGGATAAGGAGATTGACCGTCTATTGGCAGAAGACGTACTATCCCCCGTCACCTATTCTAAATGGGCCGCACCAATCGTCGTGGTGAAGAAAAGCAACGGAACACTCCGACTTTGCGCCGACTTTTCCACCGGTTTAAATGATGCTCTGATGTTACATCAACATCCATTACCCACACCAGACGACGTGTTCACGAAACTGAACGGTGGTACGATATTTACTCAACTGGACTTCGCCGACGCATACCTGCAAGTGGAAGTCGACGAAAACTCCAAGGAATTACTGACGATTAATACCCACAGAGGATTATTCCGATATAATCGCTTACCCTTCGGAGTCAAGTCCGCACCAGGCATCTTTCAGCAGATCATTGATTCCATGATCGCTGGACTAAACGGATGTGCAGCTTACCTCGATGACGTCATTGTCACGGGCAGAAATATCGAGGAACATAGCGCAAATTTGGAAGCTCTATTCGAGAGGATCCAGGAATACGGATTCCGCGTCCGAATAGAAAAATGCAGCTTTCTGATGCCCCAAATTCGATACCTAGGAAGCATAATCGATGCAAAAGGACGCCATCCAGACCCCGCCAAGATCGAGGTCATCAAGAAGATGCCACCACCTAAGGATATCGGACAGGTACGATCGTTCTTAGGTCTACTCAATTACTACGGAGCCTTCGTCGAAGAGATGCGCCAACTTCGTGCACCCTTGGACAAACTACTCAAAAAGGATACACCGTTCAACTGGTCAGCCGATTGTCAACAAGCTTTCGACCGCGCCAAGGAGGTGTTGTCATCGGATTTGCTACTTACCCATTTCGACCCTAGTAAAGAAATTGTTGTCGCGGCCGACGCTTCGGAGTTTGGGATTGGAGCAGTCATTTCACATCGCTTTTCAGATGGTACAGAAAAACCGATCTACCATGCATGTCGTGTCCTTACAGCAGCCGAGAAGAACTATGGCCAAGTGGAGAAAGAAGGCTTAGCCCTCGTCTACNAATGGGATTGGAGCAGTCATTTCACATCACTTTTCAGATGGTACAGAAAAGCCGATCTACCATGCATGTCGTGTCCTTACAGCAGCCGAGAAGAACTATGGCCAAGTGGAGAAAGAAGGCTTAGCCCTCGTCTACGCAGTGCGCAAATTTCACCGCTATCTCTATGGACGTAAGTTCAAGCTGTTAACGGACCATAAACCCCTTCTCACTATATTCGGAAGTAAGAAAGGCATTCCGGTCTACACAGCGAATCGATTACAACGCTGGTCCCTTATTTTACTCAATTACAACTTCACGATTGAGTACCGACCCACAAGCANGGCGAATCGATTACAACGCTGGTCCCTTATTTTACTCAATTACAACTTCACGATTGAGTACCGACCCACAAGCAACTTCGGACAAGCCGACGCACTCTCCCGCCTCATTGCCGAACAACCGACACCGCAGGAAGACGTCGTTATTGCCGAAATCAATGCTGATGCCGTGAACTTGTTTACAAACACATCTGCGAAACTGCCACTAACCGCAGATGACGTAGCCAAAGAAACCCAGAAGGACCCTCTTCTCAAAGAAGTACTTCATTGCGTACAAACTGGAGAATGGCCGAAGAAGTCAAAAGATCGCCTTCTACGTTTCAATTCTATCCGAAGCAGCCTCACAACACAAGGTGGATGCTTGATGTTTGGCGATCGTATCGTCATTCCTAATAAACTACAAGAGCTCGTCCTCCAAGACCTACACGATGGTCATCCAGGAATGGCAAGAATGAAGATGCTTGCCAGAGACTACTGCTACTGGACAAACATCGACAAGGACATCGAGGACAAGGTGAAGTCCTGTAAACGCNGGATAAACTACAGGAGCTCGTCCTCCAAGACCTACACGATGGTCATCCAGGAATGGCTAGAATGAAGATGCTTGCCAGAGACTACTGCTACTGGACAAACATCGACAAGGACATCGAGGACAAGGTGAAGTCCTGTAAACGCTGTCAGGAATGCGCCAAAAGTCCCATCAAGAATACATTGTGTTCGTGGCCAATCGAAGAAGAACCTTGGCTGCGGGTTCACGCCGATTTTGCCGGACCTATTGAAGGACGAATGTTTTTGATCATAGTGGACGCTTACTCCAAATGGCCGGAAATTATTGAAATGTCAACTACGACATCTACTGCTACAATCAAAGAACTTCGTCATATTTTCACTCGATTCGGCTACCCACAGACGATCGTAACGGACAATGGGACGCAATTCACGTCCAAAGAATTCAGCGAGTTTTGCGGCCAGAACGGGATCAAGCATCTTAGATCCCCATCATTCCATCCACAATCTAATGGACAAGCCGAAAGATTTGTCGACACTTTCAAGAGAGCCCTCGAAAAGCACAGAGGGGAGGGAACGACTCAAGAAGCTTTGCAAAAGTTCCTGTTCAACTACCGTCGTACCCCTTGTCCAAGTTTACCTGGAAAACAATCACCCGCTGAAATCTTCCTTGGGAGACGCCTACGCTCCACATTATCTCTGCTACGGCCATCGGAGATGATCACAAACGATCGACGTAATCAGAAAATGGAAGATCAATTCAACAAACACCACGGAGCACGTTCAAAATTGTTCGAAACTGGTGATTTAGTTTGGACCAGAGACTACCGGAACGGATATCCTAGATGGTCTCCTGGACATGTTTGAGTACGCCGTGGTCAATGTCTTTACGATGTTGAAGTAGACGATCAGCTATGGAGACGCCACGCAAACCAACTGCGCCCAAGAACCTGTCGTGCCGCCGACACAAAGCTCATGGATGAATTCGACTTCCCACTACTACCCTGTGTCAACGACAATTCACCTACACCAAGCAGCTCCACTTTGCACCACAAGGATCAAGCTCCAACTACATCACTTCCTGCATCAATGCCGACCCGTCGACCAAGCCGGACACAACGCCCGCCAACTAGACTTCAGGTGGACCCCAGAAGGAAGACATACACCACCGATGATAGTCTTGGGAGGGAGGTGTTATAGTCGAAGTCAAACTATGATATGACGACTTGTTTTGATGTAATATCTCCGATAATCACGGAGATCACTATAAATAGAGGAGAATTCCTCGGTGTAGTTCAGTTTGGTCTCTCCGTCGAATAAACCTCTTCGATCGTCTGCCTTCTCACAGAAGAAATACAACACTTCTTTTGACCTTCGGTTTGGTTTGAAGCCGTCTTGCTGGAAGTTGGAGATGACGGCGAACTGCCGAAGAAGTAGGCGTACGACCCGCAGCAGCCGATGGTGTGTTGGGTCAGGGTCATAGGTGCGATAGGCTCAAACCAGAGTCGACGGCGAAGGTATGGGCGACGCCAGCGTCGGCCGGCCCCTCGGCTTCCTCGGGCGTCAGGCAGCGTCGAGCGACTGTCATTAACCTAATACGCCTCAAACTCAAAAACCAAAGTTTATCACCGAAAGGAGCTTACGAAGTCGTACAAAATGTTTGTAAGAACCAAAAGAATGTATAGAGACATTTCTACAGGATTATAAATGTTCCCAAAGCTTTCAAATTGAACTTTTTTTTTTCAAAATACTCGGTTCAATTATTAAGTGGGATTAGATGTTACAGTGTCAATCAGGAACAGATGGAAGGAAAACAAAGTACTGGTGTAATGGCAAAGTATAGATTGCCGGTCACATATATTCCCTAAGAATTCGCTCTAGGCGATAGCAAATATCCCGCAATCAATGCGAGAAATGCCCGCGCATAATTTCTGAGGTCAAATCTCAATGCAAAAGTAGCCGAGGACTGAGACATCAATGACTGATGCTAATGTTTGTTCGGATTCTTTCTCCTTTGATTTTCATCTGCTTACAATAATTAATCTTCCATTTCGGATCCCATTTGTTTCAAAATAATGTTTTTTGAAGAAATGACCATGTATTCACCTATATTCTTCGGTCATTTCTCATCGCTACCCATACGAATAGGAAAGATGTAGTGTTTCACTTGAATAACTTCAGCATTCCCCTCAAAACGCCGCTTGACGCCCGAAGAAGCCGGCCCGGTTCGGCTTCCTAGGGCGTCGACGCGCGTCGACGCGCCGCGCAGCCGGCCGACGCTGCAGTGCGCAAGGTATGNTGTGTAATTTCTCATGAGAAATAGGAAGAGACCACTTTTGCAAGGTTCACACATGTTTTCGCAGTGTTCGCTCCCTTCTACCATCGAGGGGATTCAAACCAACCTGGCCTTTATCATGATTGATTGAGAACCCGCTGCTTTATGCACTCAGCCATCCGTGCTGCTGATCTCCTAAACCCACCTGATGCCTTCATTCTTGATCATCTACCAGAGTCAAGCGTGGTGATGATAAAAAGTCGACCACGATGCGACCCGTCCACCCTTTGACGGACAAAAATACAACCCCTCCCTATTCTCCTTTCTCGCACACGAGCTATTATCTGGGACCAACCGTTTATGGTTCTTGCCACCGCAGGGAAGCAGCAAAACTCAATTCTTTCCGGACCGCCAGCAAACGGAAGACTGTTTGCTTATATCTCTTACCAATTCCGCCCCCGCCTACATGATGAAGAATCCGGGAGACACGAAGAGCATTCCGTCTTCTGATGAGGTAAAGAATTTCAGTGAACAATTCTGACCATCAGGTCGATGGTCGTCTTGTTGTGCACGTTCCGTGGGGTCCAGACGCTGACGGCTCTTGCCCAAAAGTTTTCGTTAAGATGCATCACGAGTTCGGCCCACTTGGTCTCACTTGGCATAGGCGGCAGGGTCCCTGATCTTTGACTGTCTTTCATCTTCGACCGTTGAAGTAGGATGGAGCTCCGCATTCCTTCCTTCATTTGAATGAGGAAGGTTACCCCTAGTATCATCTTCTCGATGAATGGCTGACCGCATTCACACACCGAACAGACCCTACTCAAAAAGGACGTGTGCCGCTCTTTCGTGTATGAACCTGTCAAATTTTGTGCCTCTGGAAAAAATCGTTAGCGCACCCTGTCGACAACATTACATAGATGCCAATGCTTTTTGGTTCGATCAAATGGCTGACTTTGAGTTGAGTTATGGCGCGTCAAAGAAATTAGNGCGATTCAAATGAGTGCTAAATCGGCAGAAAAGGTTCAGTTCTTGCCGAGTTACGACAATTCAAAGTCAACTTGTCGAAATCCGACATCGATTTTGCAACAACCTAATATATTTAATATTTTTATTAATTTTATTTTCCGTCTGGGTCCCCAAAACGGCGGAGACCCCAATTTTTTTCCCACGCCCCCCCCCCCTCCCGCCC
>JARK01001475.1:118005-130238 GCA_000688135.1 Ancylostoma ceylanicum
CTTCCCATTCTCACCATGAATTGGGATTCCTTCCTCAACTCCTCCATTGTCTTCGACAACGCCATAGCTTCATCCTTTACAGCCGCAAATAACATAGAGACCTCTTCAGCCATAGCATTGAGTTCTTGGATTTGGGACGTCTGTAATGGTGATTATCATTTGCAATTCGTCATTACGCACATGCACTCCTCCAGACCCACCAGTATCTTCTGCACATTCGATTGGGAATCGTGGGAAAGCTCAATGATTCGTGGAACAAAGCTCTGGCAAAGCTTTTCAGACTCAGCAATCGTTCGCTGGAGTGTCTTATCTTCGTTTTCCACGGCGTTTTTGCTCTGAGTGAGGTAATCTTCAATTTTCGACAATCCAGCCTCTGGAAAATGATATTTACAGATTTAACGCTTCCAAATTTAAGAGCAACTATTAAGAAGGCGATAGAAATTTCTCTAAGAAACAGGCAAGGCTTACCAATATCCTTGTTGAGATCGTTACGATGTTCAGCACAGGTAGCGAGGAACCGTGATAGCACCGTGCAGCAATCATTCACTTCAGGAATGACCTATATAGATCAATAGACAGCAATAATGAGCAAGGAAGAAAAACAAAATGGGCAGTGGGTTTTTCAAAAAGGTGGTAGATCAAACCTTTGAGCGCGTAGCCACAGCAAGTTGCTTGTTCTGTGAAATCAGCTGCAGAAGCGACTCGACTTTGTTCCACCAATCTTCCATTTCAAGTTGTTGATCAAAAACCACTTCACGAGTCTATAAGAAGACATATGAGAATGACTCGTATTTTCCATCACGAATTCCTTGAACATACCCCTTTCAGCTCCTCCGACAGCTTCTTGGCAACTCCATGAATTTCCTCACATGCTCCTTTGGTAGCAGTAAGTCTATCCGTGGTAACAGCCAGGTCCTGAACGTGAACATTTAAGTCTAAGATACTATTTTAAAGTGTACTATTATGTAGTGTGATACTGTACTCAACGAGCTATGGAGTGACAGTGTGGGAAGAAAGTTCTACCTTCTTCACATCATCCAACTCGTCAATCCTTTGCTGTAGCTTAGATTCCAGCCTCTTGTTACGGTGATAGAGCTCGCGGTACTGCTCATCCATAATTTCCTGATCTTCGAGGAACTGAAAAAGAAGTCTACTGTGATTTTACCTACTTTTTATGGAAGAAAATATGAAAAAAGGGGAAAAACCGCACCCTCTTCGAAAAAAAAAAAAAAGAAAAGAGCGTAAGCTTCACAAAACGTCATTCCCCAAACCTCACTTTCTGCAGTTTCCCTACAGCAACATCCAGCTGTCCTTCCAGTTCGATCAGCTTCTCAGTCTTCTCGGCTATCTCCTTTTCCATTCCCCTGCATGGCTTTAATTACAAGTGGAACATTTACAATCATCCTTTGACAACCTACTCGTAGCTCTCTGTACTAAGGAAAATGCCATTCTTCTCGCGAGCGGTACGAAGATCCCGACGAAGTCGTTCGATCTCCTCGTTGTATTCCTGACAAGAGCATTTAGTGCCCAGGGCAACAAAGGCTCGAGAAAATGAACACCAACTTTGAGTAAGGCCTTCCTGGATAATTTCTGGTTGCACTCCGGGTGATTTTTGATGGATTTTGCTCTCGCAGCATACTCAAGTGTAGATATGGTCTCCTGCAATGAGTGCTGAAATAGGGACCTCACACGGCATCGGATGCTAAGTTAAAAAAAAATAGAAGTGTTTATCAGAGTCCGATATATTTACACAACATTTTGTGCACTACCCTCACTTCCACATTAAACGGTGGGATATGGCTCTTCTCCATGGAGCAACAATTGGAAAAAGGAGTTGGAATGTACTGCATATTTCTACCATTATTTGTATAATAGAAAAAGAATGAATTAGGACATAGTAAAGCAGTCCGTGTCCTCCACCGTCACCTAAGGAGAACATTAGAGAGGAAGATAATGGAAGTCAGGGAAATAAGAAGGAATGGACCGGAAATAAACACCAAAGAGGAGCTAAAGGACGTTCTGGGGTTGATCAGCTGATTAGATCTCTTGGCCCTCTCAGCATTCTGATCCCAGTAGCACCCATTCCACGAGGGGCAGCGAAGTGTGAGGTCCCTTTCCTTCTTTGTAGCTAACTCCTGACGTTCTGCTCATAAGTTTTTGTTTTGTGTAGGTTAGCACCACTGTGTAGGTACACAAGTCATCCTTTCTCGTCTCACCACACGGTAGCGTTGCTAATTTACTTGTGTTTCCTTGTATGTGGATGAGTTTGTGTTGTATTGTACGGATATTAAGGTCTGACGAAGGCATTAGATGCCGAAAGCTCACCGAAATAAAGCTTGAAAGGAGAGCCTCAACAAATCAACAGAACTTCATAGTAAAGCATCTAAACCTCGTAATTCGTCGAAGCTGGCGAAAGCGTCGCGATTATGGAAGTGATTGTAGCGCCACCAAGACTGTCCTGGAGCAGGCGAGTGAGCTTGGATTCTCTGGAATAAGCAGTTAGATCAGAATAGCCAGATATCCTGAAAGGTGCAGTTACCTGTACGGAACATGAGGAGCAGACGTTGTCAGTGCAGTGATGACCCTTCCCAGTGTGAGCAGAGACTGGTTGATATTACCTGTCAAAAACCAGGGTTGATAGAGGAGCCCATGAGGATAGAAGGGTTCTAACCTGCTTCCTTCGCTCGCTTTCCCTCTGCACCCGACCTGCCTATGTGCTCTGAACCTGCTAGATCAACGAGATTCAGCTTTCCCTGAAGGATCCAGTGGATACTTAAGGTAAGGATATTACGAGCCCCAGCGGAAGCATGCGAGTGTCCGCACAGGTGAGATCAATCCAACAAAAATTTGATGACAAACCTGTTTCACAAGTTCTTCTCCGTTAGGAGTGTTCTCTCTGATAACGACACTAACAGTGAAGATCGAGTGTGAACGGCTAAACAAAGGGTAAATAAGTAAAAAGTCTTTCCACAAGAAACTACAGAAAAACAAAGGAAAATCTAATGCCATAAAAATACAAACCACAAAGATATGTAAAATTATTGTACCGACATGAAAAGAATATGAAGATTTACCAAGAAAAATGGATAATTAAGCACAATAAAGAGTTCAAGCCAACCTGGAATGCATATTCATCAACGTAGCTGCGGTTGTTCGCTTCTCTGCACCCCTTTTCAGGAGGCGATAGACTTCAGCACGATCCTTTACAGGTATTTCTTCCGCGCCTGATATAACGACCATTCCCTGAACGAACAACCTGTTCAGCATTTGAAAACGCCGTGAAGAAACCACAACGGCTCACCTTTTTCGATGGGTCGTCGAAAATCCTCAAACGCTCCCTATCATCAGATGTCGGGGCGAGCAAGTCATACAGTTCCTCGTTATATAATTCCAGGTAACTGACACGGACACTATATTCTTCAGTATTCTAAAGAATTGTGCTTTAATTAGGATAGAACGATGAATATTCTATGAGACATTCAAGAATGCTGAGTAAGAGTCCAATCTCACCGACTTCTCCAGTTCTTCAAAAATATGCTCAACCGCTCTTGGTATAATACCCGTAGTTGGATCTTCTTTGTATGAGTTATGTTCTCCAGATCCTCCTTCCATGGTGTATGTCTTTCCTGTGCCCGTCTGTCCGTACCTGCAATCAAACATCCAAAAAATAGTTCAACAAGAAAAACACAAGCAAATCCTTAAAACCTACGCAAAAAGCGTGCAGTTGTACCCAGCGAGAACACGGTCGACTTGCGGAGATACCATTTCAGCATAGACCCGCTCTTGTGTTGTAGACGGTCCATATACCTATGCTTTCAAAAGAAGTCTATGATTTACTACGGAAGTAAAAAGTTAACCTAGAGAGAAGAGGCGATTGACAGCGCGAGTGAGAGAAATAGTAAAATTATCTAAAACGTCGCAAACAACGTCCTTTTATACATAAAAATGTAGCAACTTAGCTTATTGTACAGATACAAATCTATCCAAAATTCACCAGTTGCAACACCATCTACCCACCATTGGTCCGAAAACATCCACGAGCAGCACCTATTATATCTAGTGTGTACACGGCCGGCATTGCCAAAGATACCATGTACAGCTCCAAGACACAGCAGTGCAAGACCCTGCATCGGTGGCTATACTTGACTGCAACTTGCAGCGTGAACACCATTTCCGATGTCCACTCTCTGGCGACGCGCCGCAAACCTCTGGGAAGATCCGGGTGTCTATCATCGTGTTGGGAAATGGGGCGTTAATAAGCTATCATGATTTGATTGATTGAATTGGTTGGATAGGCCAATCACAGTAGCCTGGTAACGCCCCTTTCTCCTCATGATGATACATACCCGTAAAAGTCCAGTAGATGGCTGCGCATTTCCGCCGAGCTCGGTTTGCACCGAACATTTTAGGCTTAGGATAGACGAGAGAACCGACATTGCTATAAAGTAAAGTCGATTCTCAGTCAACTGAGTATAGCCTGGGTGGGATCAAATATGGCTTGAAGACGTCGTTCACCTCAGAATCGTTTTTGAGAGTTAAAGAATCTCCAGTGACTCCTGATCATAACAATACACATGATTCCGTTCAAAACTGCCCCAAAACCCCGTTTTCGAGCTCTAACTCTTAAGGAGCCAGTGGGCGGAGCCGGCGGGGCCAAGGCTTCTGCTGTCCAGTTCACTCCTGGGAGCGCACCGTGTGAGGAACACTCAATTCATCCAGAGGAGCCATGGCCCCTCCTCCCGGCTCCGCCCCCTGCTACCAAGAAGTTGGAGTTCGAAAACAGTTTTTTTTCTGTAGTTTTGAACGGAATCATGTATACTGTTCTGATCAGGAGTCACTGAAGATTCTTTTAACTCGAAAATCTCAAAAACAATCCTGAGGTGAGACGGTGCCTTTAAGAAGCATGAGCGATGAGACGTTTGTGTTCAAGCAGCGGTTTTGGTAAGTTCAAATCTTTTCCAAAAAAATCAGCTTAATATAAAATATTCTAGAAATCTGCGCAACTGATAGCGAAAGGAAATGAAAACGAATTTATTTATTTATTTATTTCAAAGCGGACTAATGTCACGCGTACAATACAAGAAATACAAATCAGTACACAGTAAGCACATCTGAAAGATTGCTGAGGTTACAATGTAAGATGTGTTGGTATTCGAATAATACGCGAACAGGGAAGCATCTACTGCTGTGCCTTCAGCCGATGGTCAAGGTACAGTTTAAATCTGTTGACAGACATGTTTAGTACACCATCTCTTAGCAAGGGAGTGAACAATCCGATAGTTCTGTGCGAGAAAAATTTTGATCTGATTTGACTTTTAGCTACTGATTCGGGAAGTCTTAAGCCGCCACTTCTGCTAGTTGTTCTGGGAGCAAACATGAAGAATTCGGCAGCGTCAATGTCAATCGTGCCAGTTAAAATTTTATACATCATTACTAAGTCAAATCAGATCAAACAAAAGATCAAACAGAATTGAAGACTTATGGGCATGAAACCCATTTGTTTCGGTCCTGCGTTCAAACAAGAAACCACTAGGATTACCTTGTCGAAAGCCGAGAATGCCTTCGTTTTGCATGTGACCATCATTTTCTTCTCCTCTACCTTCACAATCGATGACGCACTTTCAGCCTTTTCACCATCGCTCATCGGCCTAAATTCCAGAAATAACTAAACTATAAAGTGAGTAAACCATAGTGATTGAGAACCTGACTCGTACAGCAACCCGAACATTGATCTTGTCAACCCTCTTCACTGGATTCGACATAGCTGTGGAACTGTTAACTGCTCCTATAATACGCTCTTACCGAATGAATTGGACAAATGTCGAGAAGGAAACGAGCTTATTGGTTGAAAACGAGTGTAAACACCATCAATTTGCGGTAGTATGCCATATTGGCTCTTCTAAACTGTTAAAAAAGCTTATCTGTCATGAATCTCTCACTAAGAGATTAAGAAAATTCAAGGGCCACATGCTCCACTGAGACTATGCAGAAAAAAACGTATTAACATCCCTCAAGTTTACCCATCCTTAACACGGGCATCAACACGTTTACCCTGGGTAATCGCAAGAATGCATCCAGGCTCATAAGCGCAACCTTCAAGAAATTAACATGTATTGGAAATCGGAAAAAAATTTGGAAATGTTCAAAAGTGTATCATAGCAGAAAAAAAGTACTGCATACAACGCTGAGATTACCCAGGACGAACGTGCTAACACTCCCAAATTTACCCATGGTTAACGCGGAGGCCAAAACGTTTACCCTAAGGAGTGGATGCATCGTTTTGACTACCAAGGGTAAACCTACTGACGACCACAACGCTGGGTAAATCTAAGGGTGTTAACGTGTTTGGATTGGGTAATCTCGATGATGTTCCAGGGCGACATGCATTATAGAGACTGCTCAGAGTAAAAGTGTCAACACCCATCAAATCTACCTATCGGTGATACGGGCATCAACATATTTACCCCGGGTAATCCCGATGATGCATTCAAGCTCTAGGCCCAGAAACAGTAGAAATAGATGTACACATTTATGTAGCCTTTCAAATTTGGCACATTTTCAGGAAGATGGTGCGATCAAACCTAACAGCAAAAGAAAGAAAATGAAAAATGTCAGAAAGCGTGAGAAGGGGAGAGAGAGAGAGAGAGAGAGAGAGAGAGAGAGAGAGAGAGAGAGAGGAGAGAGAGAAGGGGAGAAGGGAGGGAGGAAACGTTAACTAAAACCAATCGCAATAAGAAGAACTGGGTTAGGAATTGAGATGACAAAATATCTGAAAAAGACATCATGAAGACTGGAATAAAACAGAACCGAAATAGCAGTAATAGCTGCAAAAAATTCACACAGAATGTGATTCAACAGCAGAATAACTCCTTAACCCAACGAGAAAATTCCGAGTCAATGAGAGAGAAAGATGTGTAAATACAAATTTCATTGAATCTTGCTCCGAAAATATCGTATCGATGCGGAAAACGGAGCAAAGAGTACTTGCAGGAAACAATTACGAAATTTGTGAAAGACACGAAGAGGAAGGGCCAAAAGAAGTGCAGAGGAAAATGACATTTGATGGGCAAAATAAATAGATAAAATAATTGGAAATATACAATCCCATGGATATGAAATTTCCAAACTTGAATGCGAGTTCAAAAACACACTCAATAGTTCCGCTCCGCTATAAAAAAGCTTAAAAGGTAGTAAATGGCAAGAAACAAGCGCTAATAAAATATTTGCACCAACTCCGCGAATGACAGAATTGTCCAAGAGTCTCTTGCATGAAAAGCTAGAGACTACAAGTAAACAAGACCTCCCGAACTTTGTTTGCGAATTCGAGGTGAGTCAAATTTTAAAAAAGCGCGCCCAGGTGAACTCAGGTGCGATTAGAGCACGTTTGCTGAGTTCGTGAGGGCATTGCAACTGCTATATACACGTACGACCCAATAAAAACCGAATAAGCAAATTAATTAAATTTTAAATTCAATTTCTGGTCCAGAAATCTGAATGCTCAAAGTTGAGCTAGCCCTTGATCTCTTCTTATAATCCCTCGAATGTTGTATTGCTCCGTCTTCTTCAAATATCCAACTTTAGATTTCGAATATGTCTGTCGTACTATTCTTCCGTAGCTATAGTCCATGTAGAAATTATAGACAGATTCCGCGTGTTCAACAGTGTCGCGGCTACAGAATCGTGGTGGGACCTCCTCGACCCATTCAGTTGGAGCGTGCTTTCTCCGCATCCTTCATTCAGGTCCTGCCGCGATTTTGCAGTCACGGAATACCCCTGTCTTTTCGAGGAGGACTTATATAAGCAAGCAGCGTTACTCAAGTTTTGTTTTAATGCTTCTTATCGGATTTTTACCCTCTCGTCGTAGATTGGTGGGCACTGAGCTGACTGCACATTTTGTCAGCTAATCTGACGCCATCTATGGTTACATAGAAATAATATGTAGGATTCGCACTTGAAACAAATTCCATCAGGGTGTGATACGGCCAGTAATAGCCTGGTGAGTTGGGACTTCACGACTGGAAGCCTTTCAGAGTTTGTTTTTAAACTAAAATTTTAAAAAATGGTGGTATTGAAAGGCTGGGGATAAGCTAGGGCATCCTATGGAACGAATCTCTTAAATTTGGTCATACGTTGGTAATTGACCAGCAGGTACAGCTGTACATACCTACACTGCTGGTCAATCATTTTTGCACCACAGAATCTCACCCATCTGGTCTGCCGCGCCGCATCCTCTGCGCGGCGCGGAGAACCAGCTCAGCGCTGTGGTTGTCGCGCGTTGACAATGTTGATGTATATATTGCTCATTTTTGCTGCCAAGCTAACCCAGGGAATTCGGAGTGAAAACAAACGGAGAAAAACAGTAGAAAACTTGAGTAAAACAAATACCGACAATTCCTGCGAAGCGCGAAGTAGGCGTTGCGGCGCGGCAGAGCAGGGCCTGGATCAGATTATCTATATGGATCAGATTATCTAGATTATCTAGATGAAACGCGTCGACGCCATTGTGGACGATGGGTAGACTATGGGGTGTGCTGAGACCCTTTACCCTGGGTAATCTCGATGATGCATGCGATGATGAACTCTACACATTCAGTTTACCCATGGAACTTACCGCAACTTCCCTTGTCCCATGAATCCGTCCCTCTTCTCTTGACTAACCCTTCAGGAGAGTTCCTAGCAGTTTTTCCACGACTTTCAAGGAACCCAGCGACATTTTCGTCTGAAATCTGATACTCCTTCACCGTCCTTCTCTTTCATCTCCATGTTTGTGAGGAGTCGCACTAATTGTGCACTGCTGAGAATCTCGTCCGGTCCAGTTCGCACAAAAACATCGCCTTTTCCCAGCACTTTATAGCGTAGTGGCCTTTTTTGGTCTATAGTGGGTAAGCATGTCCTTTTATCGTGAGTCCAGCCAGATTCGTGATCTGCTTTTTGTGCATGGACTGTTTTTCGAGGAAACTAGGAGGGAAAATTCTGGAGAATCTGCAAAGGACTGATATCAACCCTCTCTCTTCCCTTTTTCCCAAGGAGAATAGTTTTCTTCTCATCCCATGCTTTGCATAGTAGAGCGAGCACAGCCGCGCAACTGGAAAGTGCAAAAAGTGCAGAGTAAATGAGTCACTGATTTCTATTCGGAGCATGCAGCGAGAGACGTTTTTACCCTGGACGACTTACAACGCTAAACTGTACACAAAGACAAAGAAATGTCAATAGCGTTAGAGAGTGAAGATAAACTTTTCAAGCTGATGGGAAGATCGCTTCGCGATAAAGTGAGCGTCGTTCGCACTCAGGATTCAAAGTGGGTGTACAGAAGCGATGGTCAATCGTGATTGCGCAGCAGAAAACGCGCCACTTAGGCCGCGGGCCTGCCGCGCCCCTCAGGTGCCGCGCCGCGTCACCTTAGCGGCGCGGCAGACCAGCTAATGCTGCCCTCAATGCAGGGGTATAAGTTATTGCTCAACGTTTGTCCAACTATTTCTCCGCCAGAAATCCATGCTTTTTTGTACTATTTCCTCTACCAAATAGGGAAATGTTTACAGTATCTTGGGCTATGTCCGAGATTGTGGTTGCAGTTGGCAGCACATCAAATCCTGCACTACTAAATGAAAATAACCTCAGCAAATTACTACCTCTGTAACAGAGAAATTAACCTGTAAACGACGTATAACAATTTATGCACCCTCCCCCCACCTTCTGCAGATCTGCTCATTTCATGAATTCCATTGCAGCCACAGTTGGCTATACAGTGGGAGTAAGCGGATTATTCCATTCAAGAACTAATAGAAGTCCAATAATGGTTTTTTCCCAGAAAGTGTACCTAGCAACGCTGTTTTTCCAACACCTTTGCGACCAATACCTGATTATTGGTGTGCTATACGATTTGTAGAGTTCTTCGAACCCTGATTGCAGAAGTACATTAACTTTTGCTATTGAGGCTTTGCACAAGGTTCTTATGGGTTCTTTTCATTGTGTTGTACTTAGGGCAAGACCACGAAAAGTGGGTAATGGGAAAATGTACGTACACACGGACAGACGTAGTTCACGATTTAATCTTCATACAACAAGAATACAAGTAAAATTATAGATTACTCGTGTGAATGTGTTAACATCCTGAGTTTACTCGCCAGCACGTTCACCTTGAGTAATCTCAACGATGCATGCGGCCATAGGCCTAGGTATAAATAGCACCACAAGTTGGTAGACATGTTGATGGGTGCCAGGTGACGGATAAATTGAAAAATGAACTGGGTATGTAAACACGTTTACAATGGGTAAGCTCACTGGTGCATCCGGGACATAGAATCTTCGTGTAAGTTTCATGCGATTTTGTTGCTTGCTTGCATGATGTCTACATGTATTTTGCGCGAAACTTTCAAGATGCAACTATCCATGCTTTACAGGGCCTGGATGCATAATTGAGTTTACCAAGGGTAAATGCGTTGACGTTGACTTCGACGACCGTGCTAAGGATGGGTGAACTTGTGTGGTGTTGGCTTGTTTACCCTGGGTAGTCTCAGTGACGCATACGCCCTCAGTATAGCAGGAATTCCTGATTTCCAGGAAAACCATGTACATAATCGGTTCCTTGACTGGTTACTGTTTTACTAGTAAACGATTCCACATCTTTCGACTTAAAATCTACCCCAGTCTATGCCCAGTTGCATAATTGAGATGACCCAGGGTAAACGCGTCGGCGCCCGCGCTAACGATGGGTGAATTCGCATGGTCTCAACACTTTTACTCTGGGTAATCTCAATGATGCATGCGGCCCCTGTTCGTCTGTGGTGTTTTGCGTTTTGCTCTGCTTTGTGGGTGCTCGTGTGGATTGCGTTTGAGAGGAAAAAAATCAGCCGAGGTGTAATTAGTGTGTGAGTGATACGCTCACTTTGATGAATGCCGGCTACAAGAAGATCCGTTGTCCTAGAGTATCAACAGAAACAAATGCAGCAGATCAGAAAAACAGACCAAGATGCTAGAGTTCTGGAAAAAAAATCAAAGCAAAAACAGTACAGTCATCATTGTCACGTGTTCCCATGTAATCAGGAGAGGTTATGAGATGGAACCCTATCTGATATGCGGATATGCGATAAGAAAAAATAATGCTAAAAAAAGCTTGGTGTTTTTTTTACCTAAATAGGTACATCTTTTCGAGATCCTTTTCACATGCAAAATGACTAGTTGCAGACCATTTTGTGTCCAAATGTCAAGGCCTATTACTAGCACTTCACCACCTGCAGTGTGACCCTCTGATTGTCTGCGCATACACAAATTTCCCTGATATCACCTTTTCTCGCCCGATCTTCCTTGTTCCTGTTGTGACGAAAACCAGTTGATCATTCAACCAAATAACATCCCGATAAAACTCTGAATAATTATTCCCGGTTCTAAGGCCGCATGCATCATTAAGATTACCCAGGGTAAACATGTCAGCAACACCTAAATTTACCCGTAGTGATCACGAGCGTCAACGCGTTTACCCTGGGTGCAACATTTGGACTGGCAGAGTAAACGTGTTACACCACGCAAACTTACCTATAGTTGACGCAGGCTTCAACACGTTTACCCTCAGTGACTTCTCACCAAAATGTTTACCCATAAGTGCGTAAAACAACGATGTATTCATACAGCTGCTACCCATTGGTAACCATACCCATTGATGTGAGATAAGCCATGCCTGAGGGCGCTGAAAGCGTGGCCATAATTCATTTCTGGAAGGATGGGTAATTTTGCGCCCATGCGCGTGATTACCCACAGGTAACAGCTGAGCATAGGCACAGGAACGAAGGTAAACATGTTGATTGAATGTGGGTAAAGGGTAAACTTTAGTACGTTAACACGTTCACTGTAGATAGTCTCAACAATACAACTGGGTTACCGCGAGCGTCGACACGTTTGCCCTGGGCTTGGATGCATCATTGAGATCACTTAAGGTAGACATCTTGATGCCCATTCTGACAATTGGTAACCTCTGTGTGGTGCTGGCACGTTTACCCTGGGTAATCTCAATGACGCATGTAGTCCCAGTTTGCGCGTAATTTTACTCAAATGCTGTCGCCATACTCCGCGTGAAGTAGGGCATCCACCCAAAGCCAGCGACATCGTTCCTGATACTTATCGATTTTGGGCGGGGCGTAGCCGGCGCCGCAGCCGCACAAGGCATCAAAAATCAATGGATTTTCAAAATCGATGTCTCCTAGGCAGTGACGGACGCAGAAAATGGGCGGGAGGGGGGG
>JARK01001475.1:137891-150358 GCA_000688135.1 Ancylostoma ceylanicum
GTTTTTGCAACCGAGCTTCAGCCGCGATGAAGCGATTATTCGGGCTACTTCTCATGGATCATCCCGGATTCACGATATCGTCCGCGGAAAAATGGCCGTCTGAGTTTGTAAACAATGCGAGCCGAGATCTATAGAGGCTATACGGAGGATGTGGACTAAGAGTGCATATTTATTTCTAAAGTGCAAGATCAGATTGATCTTGCGAAAGGGAACGTTCGCGAAGGAGAACGATGAGAGAAGAATCCGTTTGAGAAATAACTGGTATGGGATCCTAGGGAAGCTTGCTTGTTGCATTAAAAACACCAAATTCTGCATACTTTTTAATGTCTAAAGTGTTTGGATGGAGTAAATGCTTGAATTAGTTGCTTTGGTGAGGCCAGAAGAAAGCATTAGCTATGAAAAATCAGTCATAGTGACCATAAGGATTAACAAAAAAAGATGAGCGTCACCTCAGCTTGTTTTGCCAGACTTTTATAGCATTAGAATTGTCAGGAGACGCTGATCACAACGGTATACATCACTCCCCGTGAAAGTGCCCTTAAACCTTTTTTAAAGTCCTTCGATTTTGAAGAAAGTTAGGGGGTGGCATCTACTTCCACGTGTCCGTCATGCATGGCGTCATCGATCGATGACGCTGGCACTGGCACACAGTTATCGATCGCTGGCTTCGAACGTGTCGGACTTGTTATAGCAATGTGACCGACATTGGAGCACGGGTGGCAGAATTCCATGATGAAACGCTCCATAACTTCTACCTAAATAGAGGCTTCGAAGGCGGGCTTTCTGGCAAATTCACACGGAATCATGTATCTCACTGTAGTCAGTGTCTCCTGATTAGTTCAACCATACAGTAATGGTTTTGAAAAATAGTACCGAGATTGGCTGGGCTTTATGGTTAAGATCGAAGATAAAGTGGGCTTCGATGGAGATGAAGAATTTGCGAACGTGGGCGTTTATCGCAGCGCAACCGCGCCACGCGTTGGAATTGCTATCTTGTGCCGCAGTAGTGGCTTAAATATACAAATGCATTAAAGAAGAATGAATATAGCTACGAATAGTCATTGCGGCAGCGCAAAGTGGAGAGTCCGGTGTGCGGCGCGGTCGCGTCGCGGCTGGAGTCTTCGCCGTCTCATGTCCGCAAATTCGTCAGCTCACCGCATATTCGAATTTTAATATTCGATTTCATTCCGCAACCCCTCGAAAATTATTGGAACTTGTCCATAGATGATGCTGTTTTGTAACAGTTTTCCATGTACAAATTTTTTTTTCGTCTGGCGGATGGGATTGCTTTGAAACAGAAAATTTCTAGGCGAAATCCCAAAGTACAGCCCCTGTTATCTCTGGAACGCTTCCTCTTCAGAGAAATATTGTGGAGATACCGCTTTTTTACTTGAAAATCGGAATTCATCGTTTTTTCTCTCTAATTTTTGTCCTTGAAGTGCACTCAATCCGATGCAGTGGTTTTATGTCTGATCGCGTAGCAGATGCATGCGGTAGTGGTCAGCTGTTGCCGGCAACCCATGACGATCCTTGACCCCGCGGCGTGAAAAAGCATGCCCGCGATCATAATGTTGCTCTAATTGCATTTTTTTTTTGGGAGAAGAAGAAGATTCCAGAAATCTTGTGGAGGGAATGACCCAAATGTAAAAGTACGGGTACTGCATAAGTTACTGTGGGTTTGGCTCACCTCCAACATGAAAAAGTCCACGGATCGCATGTATTATTGAGATTACCCGGAGTAAAATGGTGCTACTATCACCACATTTACACATTGTTGATACGAACGTCAACATCTTCACCCTGGGTTACCTCAGTGATGCATCTAGGACCACGACAAAGTTACGGGTGAACCCTTTTCCTGTACTCACACGGATTAGGTTGAATAACAACGATTGTCAAAATCAACAGCGGCTCGCAACGTGGAGAGAAATCGGTGCAGTGGACTGGGTCAGAATAGTGACGTTCGAGCGCGTCATGCACCGAGTCTTGACGTAATGCACCATTACCTTAATGCTTCATTTATTGGTCGGATCAACGAAAAGTGGGGTTAATCTCATTAAATAAAGTATGAGGAATTCAATTAGCAAGTTGAAACCTTCAGTTTCTCTTTGCAATGAATTTCCTTCATGTTTCTGGTTCCTCCGGGTTTTTCTTCAAAACTTCGGCAAAAAAGCTCCGGATTTCCGAATTTTTTTTCACTCTCACATAAGTCTACCCTGTCATGTGTTCTTTTTTACTATTGTAACTATGACATCAGCAGCACCACTGGCGATTCGGCTCATTACAGCGCGTGCACTGCTGTCGAGAACCACATTTATTGTTATGTAAAACGGGCACGACAGACGTTTTTTCCTAGATGATGTCTGATTTGCCGAATAGTGTTCGATGTTTAAGCGTTTTCTTATAATTTTATGGGTTCTTAACGGATTACAGCGATTTATTTGAGTAGTCGTCCATATTGTCGAGAAAATGGGTTGGTTCGACTTAAAGAGGCTGACACGGCTATAGGTAAAGACTTGGGAAATAACCAGGCGGCCCTTGGGTTCTCTAATGCGAGCGCGAGTCTTGAGGATCTTTGTTTGTCCAAAATAATCATATTTGACCTTTGCTTTGATAAGTATCCCTAATCTTAGTTATTTTGTGCTAGATTGTCTTCTCAGGACGGAAAAGTTGGCTTGCCACCCTGGTTTTGCTCAGTCATGCGTTCATGAATCCTAGTCCAACAGGCTATGGCTAAACCGTATAAGATGCTTTGTTATAATCCTTCCTTAATCTTGAAGCTGTAGATATTGACATCTACATAGCAGGGCGGAGGCAGGAGGTGCGGTAGAGCGTGGGAAGAAAATTGCTGTATCTCTCGATATGGGAACCTAAACTGAAGCTTTCCGAATAAAGCTTTGAAAAAAGTCAGTTCAAAAAAATTCAGAAAACCACTTGAATATTTGGAGTACTCAAACTCTCCTGTTGAGACTACATTGAAAACATCTCAACAGGAGAGTTTGAATATTTGGAAGTCAATAATACAACTAATGAACCACAAATAGGCTCACATCAATTTTTCAACTACTCCATAGAGCATAGGTGCGATAGAGGGGAGCCGGGGGTCTCCGAAGTGAAGGGGGTCTGAGAGGTCTAAGGGTCGTCAATCGTGCCCAAAGTGAAGGGGGTCTGCAGCAGAATTGGCAGCGGCGGCGTGATGAGTCATCAGTTCGACGGTTAAAATCTCACTCAAATTTCAATTAAAAACCACACAAAATACTCATTATTTCAAAAATGGGAGAGTCTGAGCAATACCAGCATTCCATATCCTACCTCCTGGTGTCAAATACCCTATAGTTCACCCACAGCATCCTTCTCCCTTTTGGAAATGCTGAAAACTGGCAAAAAATGGCTATTTTTCCTTTATAACTCCTTTACTATAAACTTTGACATATCAGTGAAGAGTATATATGAGCGATTATTCATGGCATAACACCCACACCAATTGTTATTTCTTCTGGAAGAACGTGCTGAGTTGCTCCCTAGGAAAATGAAGGGTGCCGGAGCCGGCCCTTAACAACGGCTCAGTCGCCGGTCTGCGCCTCCTCCCTCATCGCACTGTCTTTTCTTTCTCTGACTAGTGGCCAAAGCCAAAGTACTGGTTTTGGCTCTCCCCCCTCCCGCACAGCGCATAACGGACTTTTACCCATCATGTTATATATGAAACTGAAGAGAATTTTCTGAACTTGAATTTCGTATGCAGTATGTCTCATTTCGTTAGGTGTGCGGAGAAAAATTCGCTCAAAACTCCCTAATTCTCGTCGTTTTGCTCACTTTCAAATATTCCTATTTGGTTCCTATAAGATGTTCATATCAAGATTCACACCCTACTTGAGCTGATACAGAATTTCTTCCTCTGTTTCCCAGGGCTGTCCCATTTTTGATTCATTGACATTTGTCAGAATTATTCTCAACAGAAGTGAAACTGCCGCGAAATGTGTTGGTCTTGAAAAGCGCAAACCGTTCCTCCAACATGAAAGGTATTTCCACAATCAAGGTGCGTGTTTGATCCACTAGGTTCACTCTACCAGGAAATACNTCTCTGTTTCCCAGGACTGTCCCATTTTTGATTCATTGACATTTATCAAAGTTATTCTCAACAGAAGTGAAACTGCCGCGAAATGTGTTGGTCTTGAGAAACGCAAACCGTTCCTCCAACATGAAAGGTATTTCCACAATCAAGGTGCGTGTTTGATCCACTAGGTTCACTCTACCTGGAAATACTCTTCACTGTATGGAAATTTCCGCTGCGAACTGAGCTATTCTTCTTTTTTCAACTCCTGCCATTTCGTCAAATTCAGCGCTCCAATCAAATTGCGAAATCACTTCCAGCTTACTCTTGCACAGCCAGCAGATTCACAGATTTATATACATGCATACATTCATTCAAATGTTTCACTGCTTAATCCTAACATCTGCTTTTGTCCCTTCCCTCCTCCTTCACAAGCGTCGTTCTTCCTTCTGCATCCTTCTAGCTTCTTCTCTTGATCGCATTATTCATCTTCGTTACCTTACCAACCTATTTCATGGATTGCTTTTTTTACCGCCCCGGTCACTTCCTCTTTGCTTTAGTGAAGAGGGTCTGCCGGACCCCCGTCCAAAGTGAAGGGGGGAAGAGCCTCGGCTCGGACTATCGCACCTATGGTGCACCTGCTAAGTTCCGCTTCATTGCGAAAGAAGTGTTTCTGTTGAAGTCGAAGTCAAAATTTTCTGTTTTATTCAATTTTTTCAACAACTTGCGCTCATCCTTCTACGCATTCGTAGACCGCCAAAATTTTGAGCCTCAGATCCGCATTTCCGTGAACCATGATGTTAGCAGCAGAAATCTTTCTGATAAATACCAGTACGATTTCCTAGGGACTTCAAAAACCAGCAGTTTCAACTTACTCTCTGCTTCGAACTCTTCTATTTCCTCTGCATTCTATACTATACATATTTGGCCTAGTTCCCACTTCTTCGTTCAAACCCTCCTAGTAAGTAACCGTTGGTTATGGATTTGAACATTTACATGAAATTTTGGGATCTTCTAGACATCCCTCAAGGGCAAAGATTCGGAAATCTAGTTCTAGCAGTTCAGTTTCAATAATAAATAATTTGATATTTTGTATTCTTTTAATAATAAATACTTTGATAATTTAAAAGTTTTTCTCCCGAACACATCAACAATTTAAAAGTATTTTTCGGAACACATAACATTTAGGAATGTAGGTTGAGACATGCGCATTTCCTCAACGCTTCATTCATGATCAGTGTCGTCTTTGAGATTGTTCAAGACAAACGTGTTAGCACCTCCAAATTTATCCTGGCGCCAAACACTGGCGCCAACACGTTTACCCTGGGTAATTTCAATGAATCATGCCGGCCCAGGGTAACCAAATCACATTACCCAACCTTATTTTCAAGGCGTCAATATCTTTACATTTCTGTCATGGCTGGTTCTGGTCAACTGCCGCACAGAGATACTAAAGAGATGATTCGATTTACGAATGTAGTCTTTCATCCACTTCATGACACATTGAATAATGGTTTCAAACCTCAAAAAATATTGGCGTTCTGTAGCTAGTAAGAAGCTTAACCGCGTGAAGTGTTAAGGCGCAGTAGACATCCACCCTTTAGGAGTGCTAGCCTCCAATCATTGCAGAGAAAATTCCAGGAATCACAAAAACCTTCCGCGTACCTCTAAAGGTAGTGAAAATGCGTAAACTTCAGCTCATAATGCTTCTGCGGTAATAGGTAATTGAGGAGACGGCGTATATTCACTCTCTTTGATTTCCTCATAAACACACATTTCAATTTATTGAGTTGCTTCACAATTTTCAGGAAAAACGCATTCTATCCGAATTTGAAGCCTTACGGAAGAAGCTTGAACAAGAAGCTGCGGACGAGATACACGCCCAACAAGAAAGACTGGCTCGGCTTGCCCGGGAGCAAGAAGAGCAGAGTGCGAAAGAACGAGCTGAGGGTAATGTTGTTCTGCGTATCTGCTCCGTTTTATTTCTATTTCTCCAACTATTATGATTTCTCGTAAATTTGTACTAAATGCCCTCGATGCTCTTACCACATAGATTTTCCTTTTTCAGAAAGGCACCCTACGTTGCAAGTTAAGTGGATGCCAACCTCAGACAGTGATTACAATGAAGAAAGCCTTAGGAAGATTTACGAGACGGTAAATACCTACATGTTCTCTCTCGTGCTGTTGCAACTCTTGTCTATTGCGAGTAGTTTCTCCTGAATCAAATCTTTTCAGTACGGCACTATCTTGACAATCACACCCATACGGACAACCAAGAAGGGCGCGCGACTATGTGTAGTCGAATTCGATGCTAGCCTTGTTGAAATGGGAGCAGAGCTGGAAGTTGGAAAGGACGGTCCCGAAATTTCAGGTGCTTTCCTTGCCCATGCGTTCTCCTCTTCATCTGAGAAGACAGATATGCCACTCGACAACAAGCCATTTGCAGTCGAAGATATATGGCCAATGATACTCCCGAGTGGTTGCTAAAGCGATGAAGGATGGTGCGCATTTATGTCCACACAACTTTGATCGCGTGTTCTCTCCGACAAAAGAGACGTAAACAAAAATTAGGCTGCGTATGATGAACAGCACAGAATGATTTTGGAAATGTAATTCATGATGAAGTTGCATGAATTGTTTTTCGGTCTATTCTGATTTTTTCCCAAAATTTTCACATCAAAGTTAGTCGGAGTTGGGGTAATGACAAGTGATCCTCTTACAAGTTTACGCACAGTATCTCTATACCGGTTTATAGATTTATCTGACTAGACAGCTATAATTCGTGCTGAAGTTGCACGATTTTTTTGTGTTTTCGGGGTGGTTTATCGGATTTCTCCAGGCTTAAGTGGGGGTTGGAAAATATGTACATTATATAGTTTTACAATTTATTTGTTATTATTTCAATTACAATTTTATTTATTTCAATTACAAGTTTTTTTACAATATGTACATCGTGTAGTTTTCAGATTACGTTTTTGCATGAAATGAGGAGTAGCAACCCCATTGTCCGAGGCCAACCAAGCTTTCCACTCCTCCGGTATAGGTGAATTGGTACAAGAGGGGTCTGGGAGGGTGAAGCTCTGACTTGGTACATTCCCCCCCCCCCNTCACCCACAGTACCTTCTCCCTTTTGGAAATGCTGAAAACTGGCAAAAAATGGCTATTTTTCCTTTATAACTCATTTACTATAAACTTTGACATATCAGTGAAGAGTACATATGAGCGATTATTCATGGCATAACACCCACACCAATTGTTATTTCTTCTGGAAAAACGTGCTGAGTTGCTCCCTAGGAAAATGAAGGGTGCCGGAGCCGGCCCTTAACAACGGCTCAGTCGCCGGTCTGCGCCTCCTCCCTCATCGCACTGTCTTTTCTTTCTCTGACTAGTGGCCAAAGCCAAAGTACTGGTTTTGGCTCTCCCCCCTCCCGCACAGCGCATAACGGACTTTTACCCATCATGTTATATATGAAACTGAAGAGAATTTTCTGAACTTGAATTTCGTATGCAGTATGTCTCATTTCGTTAGGTGTGCGGAGAAAAATTCGCTCAAAACTCCCTAATTCTCGTCGTTTTGCTCACTTTCAAATATTCCTATTTGGTTCCTATAAGATGTTCATATCAAGATTCACACCCTACTTGAGCTGATACAGAATTTCTTCCTCTGTTTCCCAGGGCTGTCCCATTTTTGATTCATTGACATTTGTCAGAATTATTCTCAACAGAAGTGAAACTGCCGCGAAATGTGTTGGTCTTGAAAAGCGCAAACCGTTCCTCCAACATGAAAGGTATTTCCACAATCAAGGTGCGTGTTTGATCCACTAGGTTCACTCTACCAGGAAATACCCTTCGTTCTATGGAAATTTCCGCTGCGAACTGAGCTATTCTTCTTTTTTCAACTCCTCCCATTTCGTCGAATTCACCGCTCCAATCGAATTGCGAAATCACTTCCAGCTTACTGTTGCACAGCCAGCAGATTCACAGATTTATATACATGCATACATTTATTCAAATGTATCACTGCTTAATCCTAACATCTGCTTTTGTTCCTTCCCTCCTTCTTCACAAGCGTCGTTCTTCTTTCTGCATCCTTCTAGCTTCTTCTCTTGATCGCATTATTCATCTTCGTTACCGTACCAACCTATTTCATGGATTGCTTTTTTTACCGGCCCGGTCACTTCCTCTTTGCTTTAGTGAAGAGGGTCTGCCGGACCCCCGTCCAAAGTGAAGGGGGGAAGAGCCTCGGCTCCGACTATCGCACCTATGCCATAGAGTATTTCTGAAAAATCTGTGTCCGCCACTGACACCCAACGAGCTGAACACCCGAACGCAAGAATTGACGTTTAAGCAGTCCGGATGTGGAGAGTTGTACCCTGAACGGGGCGGTGTGACCGGGACCCCTGAATTGAGATTACCCAGCGTAAACATAGTGACGCCTGTGCCTGCATGCATCACTGGGATTACCCAGGCTGGGCGTCTCAGTAGCTCAGATTTACCCATTTTCAACACGAGCGCAAGCACGTCTACCCTCGGTAATCTCCATGATGCATGCTGCTACCGGCCTGTTTGCATGAGTTGCCCAATCGCGAAGGTTCGTGGTGTCTCCCTTTCTAGGAGCTCTATGCATCATTTATATTACCCAGGGTAAACGCGGTCACACCCGCACTAACGGTGGATAAATTCTCATGGTGCAGGGACGCTCACCCTGGGTAATCTCAGTGATGGATGCGGCTCCGCTTCACACCTGCCCAGCCCATATCCCTACCATGAACGCGATTCTTCTCGTGTGGGTGCCGATGCGAAACTGAACGGTTACCGAAGAATATTGACTCACCGAAGTGGCATGCGTTACTGGGATTACCCAGGGTAAACGTATTGAGACCCCGAACTTACACATCGTTAACAGTGACGCCAACACGTTTACCTTGGGTCATCTTAGTGATGCATTCAAGTCCCAATTACACCACCTTGGGTTGGGGAAGACTAACCATGCTCTTTCACAGCACTTGATCTTTTCAGCGCTCTAGATTAGCCAGAACAATTCATACTCGGTTCGTTCACCCGGTACGATTGACTAGGCAAGTAGTGCAGCAAAAAATGAATAGGATCCAGGGGTAAAGTGCAACGTAGTAACATTCCCACTGCATTAGTATCATTGCCTCGACAGCAGTAAATTCCTGGTATCACACATTAGAAGGAGTTTGAGGTGGCTGGTGGCTTGCTGGCGAGAGATAAAATTTCCACCTGGACATACCCACTGCTAGGGCAAATCACATAATGAATTAATCCAAAATCCTATAGTTGTTGGTTAATTTTCCCTAAAATTCGAAGCCCTAACACTCTCTCTTAGTTCTCTCAAAGTATTTTTCCCTTAAAAGGTTACTTTGGGCTCCTTGAAGTGCACCTTTAGGTTCCTTTAAAATATTCCTGGTATGAAGTGTATCGCATTTTTTACCCTCGTTCCTCACCTTTTTACCTTCCAGTCTTTCTTCATCTTATTTCAAACCTATATCTTAAACCAATTTACCCCTATGTAATAATGCGAATGAGTAAAACTCCTCAACGTGTTTTGACATTAACAATCTAATTAATCATTGCTATCCCGCTTATGTTGCTAACTTCTTGAGAATGACACGGTTGAGTGCCAGGTACCACCAAGTTAGTCACCCAATCTCTTCAGTACTGAACTTAATAGTCACGGGTATAAAAACGCTTGAAAATTACATCTTGTTCTCTGAAAGTTTTTGTGGTGTCTGCGTCTCTTCAATGTTAGACGGGAAATTTCTACGATTATCCTTGTTTTCAAGGTTAGGATGACGCGAGCTCGAAGAAATCCCATACAAACTCCTTTCTGCTGAGATGATTTTCCGTTTTCATCCATAGGGTTTTTTTCTCATACTCAGCGAAGTTTAGCACACGTGACTGCAAGTGGACGGTTGTTGTTGACAGTACATAACCACGAAAGTATCCTGGATATCCAATATCACGAGGCATTCGACAGCACCTACGCTTAGTAGCTGTGAAGCTGTAGTGATTTGTCTAACCAGCAATTGCACCTCAGGGATATTCTTACCCCATAAGAATGCGCAATTCAAGTGGCTACAGTCATGCTGGTGACCAGATGGGCGTGGCCTCACTGCAAAATTTGCCTCTGTTCGCCACAGCGTAGGTAAATTTGTCATATGTTGAATTGCAAACGCGCAATTCTTAACAGCAGACTAAGGCTGTGGCTATCCTCCATGTGAAACATAGCAGCACGCTGTATCGATCGATCCCGGTGAACGTGGTCGAGAAGTACTCCGCGTCGCAACCGCGCCGCACGCACATGCTGAGTAAAACAACAGAAGACAATAGAAGTGACCCAAATGAACATAAATTCGGAAACGAGCATTTTCATTGATTTATTGATTGAGTATTTCAGAAATTGGAATAATAGCAAGGGGTGCATATCCGGACTTGATAATATTAACTTCTGCGCCTGTGTGGACATTGGGTTAAGCGTGAAATCTTAGATGTGTTGGATGTATTAGCTACCACGCTCACCAGCAATTCTAGGAAAATTACCTCTGGCAAAACCGTTTGGAAAATTTCTATTATGGTGGTTGTTTTTGCACTTTTATCCAAATTATTCCAGGATGGCTCATTCTCTTGTAACCACGGGAAAAAAGAATGTGATGCAAATCGACTGCAATCCTGTGTCATCGACATTTTCAAGGTAAACGTCATCCGGATTGTCCTTTTCCATTTTCTGGACTTCTGAAAACCCATAAGATTTTCCTGGATTTCTCGAAGTGGCCAAATTTCAGTCGTCCGGCGCTCTACCGTTCATAGTCTGTTTTGAGCGGATCATCCATCACAATACCGTCGAACAAGCGATGCATGCATGTTCTGCATTTATACGTAGTCAGTACCGACAAATTCGGTGGGTATCGATTGATGACGTCATAGCTGAAGCTTCTTGAAATTTAACCTATGCTTCAGACTGTGCTACGATGGAGACCGGGGTACACAATTGCAACGAATAGCCGCTCATAAGACAATGAGCACGAAACCGCATCCGATCTTAGAGGTGAGGGAACTCGTTTTTCTAGTGTGAATAGAGAGCTTGGATATGGGCGTGGCCTTGCTGCAAACAGCTCAGAATGCGTTTCCTGTTAGTCGTAGTCACACCAAAGTGCCGAGTGATGATAGTAAGGCTTCAGCACATTCCTATTCATTACTACATCCCTGTTCGTTGCGCATGTGCGAGAACTGGTCCCCAAATCTGAGCTATGGGTATTCTCAGCGCTTTTAGGGCTAAAATTCATAAATTTACACCTAATCCCTTATATTCACTAACGCAGAACCCTTCTGTAAGATAAACACGTACTTTTTCAAAGTATGCAGAGGTTCCATAGGAGAAACGTTGGGAGACGAGTCAGCTCGTCCGTCTGGCGGTAACTAATTTGTGGGACAACAAACATGGCTGATCAGAATCCCCAGAATAAGTTGAACTTGCTCGACCTAAAGCTTGTTGACAACATGCTTTCACCTTTCCTCGTCGGCAACTTGTCAGCTCAAAGCTTGCCGACAACTTGCAATATGGCCGGCCGTTGGCTTTGTAAGTTGACGACAAGCTTTGGGTAGAGCAGAATTCAAATGCGACCAGACAACTTGTTCTGGGGATTCTGCATAAGTGTTTACACTTAACCCCTTACCGCCTTTTAGTGCAGTATACTTCTGCGTGAGAAATACGTACTTTTAATATTGCTACTTGCGTTCCATGCCATAAACTCAGAAATCTAGGACAACTCATCCGTTCACGGTTAGTAATTTCTATGACAACGAAATATGGCTGCTCAGAACCCTCAGAAGAAGTTGGATGGTCGCACTTGAAACTTTCCGACTCGAAGCTTGTTGTCTACTCGCTTTCGACTTTTCTATGTAGTCCGAAAGTTGTCAGCCCAAAGCTTGTCGACAACTTGGAAAACCAACCACACTGCAAGTCGTCGACGAGCTTGGCTCGGATAGCTTACACGTGCGATTAGACAGCTTATTCTGGGGTTTCTGAGTGGTTATGAAAAACTAATAGCAAGCTGTTGTTGTTTTGTCAGTGGAACTCGTTCACTAGTTGTCGGCCCGAAGCTTGCCAACAACTTTCAAAACCAACAGCTTACCACTGTGTAAGTTGTCAACAAGCTTTGAGTCGAGCAAGTTTCAGATGCGATTAGACAACTTATCCTCTGGGTTTTGGTTGATTATGAAGAACTAAAAGCAAATTGTTTTGTCAGTGAAACTCGTCCACTAGTTGTCGGTCCAAAGCTTGTCAATAACTTGCAAAACCAACAGCTTACCACTGTGCAAGTTGTCGGCAAGCTTTAAGTCGAGGAGTTTCAGATGTGATCGGACTTTTTCCGCGGGGAGGGGGGGGGGGGGG
>JARK01001475.1:150498-224748 GCA_000688135.1 Ancylostoma ceylanicum
AGGGGGGGGGGGCGGTTCCGAGTGACCTAGGAAAGCTAGAAAAAAAGCTGTTGTTACTTGATCAGTGGAACTCGTCCACTCCCCCCAATTTCAACCCTTATTATGCTGGTTCACATCTCATATTTTGTAGTGCGTTTTTTACACGAAAAAAACTGTGTAAAGCGTGCGACGGCGGCGGCGCTGGCGGCGCGTGCCCCTCAAAGCGTGTACTTGGCACGATTCTCGTCGGAAGAACGCTGAGAAACGCTGTTCAGGTGCCGTATCTGCTCATCAACGACTATACGCCGTCAGTTGACAACAATAATCTCAACGTGATGATCCTCCCACAGTTACTCAACAAATGGTTCAAGTTGTACTCATAACAATGTGCAGTTGTGATGTGTTGTTTATGTATGTGTGTGTTGACTTGTATGCAATTCATTTATGAATGTTGTTCTGGGATTTGAAGAAAAAATCGATAAAACTCCATTACATCCCCGTGTTTCCGTCGATTTTCCTGTCATTTTTACTGTTGGAGGAGAGTGCCTGCTCCGTACATCATCTGGGTTACCATAGAAAATGATCAAGTTTGTAGTACAGGCATCCTGATACTCAGTGCTAATATTTATTGCATGAGGGCGGATTTTCAGTGTTGCTCTGTGCACTTTGGGTGAACTCGGCTCGCAACAAAGAGCACAACACTAAATCTGCAGGTGCTACCCATTAATTACGTTTAATGGCTGACACAATCCAAGAAAAACCGCCTGGCTAGCAAGCCCTCCGATCATTTATTCTTCTGCTTGGGGACGAATACATCGATGGGGATCACAACACTTCGTCTTTGGAGAGAGAACAACAACCCGGGCCTGAACGTATGGCTGAGACTACCCAGGGCAAAATATGACAGACAGAGAGTTAGCACGGAGATATCCTTGAGGGCCTTTTCATGCTCTGTGAGATGGGAAGCAGCTGGGCTTGTAGGCATCGTTGAGATCACCCAGGGTAAAATATGATAGATAGAGAATTGGTACGAAGCTACCGATGAAAGACTTTTCATTCTCTGTTAGGCGAGAACGATTTAATCCTGCATACATCACTGAGATTACACAGGGTGAAATATGACAGATGGAGAGTTAGTACGATGCAATCGATGAAGGACTTTTCATCCTTTGTCAGAGGAGAACGACCTGAGCCCGTATGCATCATTGAGATTACCCTGGGTAAAATATAATAGATAGAGAGTTAGTACGAATATAACAATGAGGACCTTGTCATCCCCTGTGAGATGAAAAGAACCTGGCCCTGGATGCATCACTGACATTACACAGGGTAAAGTAGAGCGTTCTTGTAACTTCCATGGAAGAACACATAACAGCTATCATAATCAAGAATATGAAGTGGTCAATTATTAAGTGTGATGTGAAGAGCAGAACAGTCCAACATTCTCCAGATTTTTGCGCAAATAGGTTTCGGGTCACGAGCTAGACCAGGTGTGCAGCTTCCTTACCCCCCCCCCCCCCCAGTAGCTCCCAACGAAACTGCTNGTGTGATGTGAAGAGCAGAACAGTCCAACATTCTCCAGATTTTTGCGCAAATAGGTTTCGGGTCACGAGCTAGACCAGGTGTGCAGCTTCCTTCCCCCCCCCCCCCCTCAGTAGCTCCCAACGAAACTGCTAAAATATAATATGTTTTTGTGTTGTTAAAGAAGAATGTTCTATCATTGGGATTACCCAGGGTAGACGTGAAGTGTTGACCCCCATATTAATGATGGATAAATTTGGATGTGTTAACACGTTTACCCTGGGTAATCTCAATGATTTATGCCCCCCCCCTCTGATTACCTCTCATGGATTGGAAACCTTTCCATATAGTTTCGAGTTTGAGCTGTTTTCTGTTTAGTGCACTTTCTAGTATGTATAAATAAAAAAAATAAATGAAAATATAAATAGAGTGGGCGTCGATGGCAGTGGCATTTCCGCAGCCTCGAAAAACACGCGGCGCGGCCGCGCCGCTCGAGCAAGAATCCTGTCCGGGACAAAAAAAAACTATGGGGGTTTTTGATAGTTAGTTAGTTTCCTTAATAAATGACATCAAATGTGATGAATAACTGCTGAAAAGCCCGCCACTGCAGCAACGATTTCATCGTGAGCGGCGCGGTCGCGTTGCGTGTTTTTCGAAGCCGCGGAAAGACCGCCGCTATAGACGCCCACTGTGAATAAATCTCTTATGCAAACCTTAACATTGGTTTTATCACTCAGCACATTGGTAACATGCTAATTAAAGGTGAATGCATTGAAAACGCAAATCTTCACACCTAAATTGAATAACTTGAAGGATGGAAGTAGACCTTTGGGGCCACTGTTGCAATAATTCCTGAATTTAAACGGCTTCTGAAAGTTAGAAAAGGAATTTCACCACATGTAAATAGATCACTTGATTACGTCTGGGACGTCAATGTCAGCCACTTCCATTATATACCTTCTCACAATGCCTGCGTACTACGAAATGCATTTTTTTCTAATCATTATTTAATGCAACACTCTTGAGGAAACCGTCTATTCCTAGAACTTCCAAAAAATTAGAAGTTCAAGGTCAAAAGCTAAAGATAAAAAGTTAAGTATTAAGATAAAGTTTTTGTTGAACGTATTTACTGTTACTGGCTCACCAGGAGCATTCAGTTCTCCTCTACTTATTTTTAATTCGCGGCATCGGTTAAATACACACTGAACCAACAAGCCTGCCCATATGTTTTTCAGGGAAGTGGTGGTCAAGAACTAGCGTAATCCACATGTCGCGGCGATCCTAAGCTCTAATTGCCTGCCAGTGCAAACAAAATATTTACGCCTTTCAATAGGGGCCACTCTGATTGTTTATATGGAGATGATTCGCCCAAATGTCGCCTTCTGTCTCTGAGTTTGAAATCGCAGAACCCAGGGCCCGCATTCAATATCAATATTTTTCGTATGTAGGAGGGAGAACATAACGGTAAAGGACTTTCATGGCATGGCACGTATACCGCCCCCTGATTTTGATACAGGACAGCTAGTACTTTCAAAAGGAAATTTAGAAGTTGGCTAAGGAAAATCGTGGAATCGCGGACTTCTCATATGTGTCGTTCCATTTCGCTGCCGGGTGTATGATCCAGGTTCTTGAAAACACGGAAACCCAGCAAAATCCTAAATATGGGTGCCATCTCCCCAGAGGTGGGCGGATCTATATGATGAGGGATAGGCCCAGTCTGACGCAGCTGAAACGCAGATGAGACGCACACGACACACGTTCGCGGCGTCGCGGCTAGGCGAACTGCGCGATATTACCATACATACAGTCCTTCTCAAAAAGATAGACGGATTGCGCGACTGCACCATCGCGGCGGGACCTGAACGAGGGATGCGGAGAGAGCATGCTCCAAGTGAGAGGTCGTGTAGGTCCCGCCGCGATTCTGCAGCCGCAACGATAAGAAACCGCACGCGCAATCCATCTATCTTTTTGAGAAGGACTGTACTGTACAGTGAAGTCGAAACTGTCACAGACAAGGGGCGGGACCGCGGCGCGGCTTTCTTGGGCAGAGACACAGGGGCTCCGCGTGCTGACTCTGGTTGTCTGCTGCGGCGTGGCCCTCGAGTTCTCTGCTGCTGGCAGAAGCAGACAACTGGAGCGAGTATGCAGAGCCTATGCGTCCCTGCCCAAGAACGCCGCGCCGCGGTCCCAACGCTTGTGGAGGGCCTTTCGAAGTTAATTGTATGTACATAATCGCATAGACCTGCCTCCATGGAATGTCCTTCGCAAGTGGATGTGTGCGTCTGATGGTGGAATGACGCGCATATTTGATGTAAATTGTCTGTGAGGCAGTGTCGGTCGCCCCCTTGGAGTACATAAGTGTGTATTGTTGTAGAATACTTTATCCAGTCAGCCAATATTTGATCTCGCTCCAATGTGAGCGATGAAAACCGGAATCGTGAAGCGACAAGGAGGAGGATTTTCCAATGAAATTTCACTCTCCACTCAGTTTACGCAAATATTCATTTGTGGCGAAGGAAGCAGTTCACAACGATATTCAACAGAAGCTTTTTGGTGAAGAATTTATCATTAAAACACGTGGAGGAAAAACAGCAATAATAATAGTTATGAATACCATGCACAGCTGACTGTCTAGCTTTTTGATAGGTAATGATGGCATCATTAAGGGATAGTTCTTTTCATCTTTATATCTTAACATCATTTAGATATCTTTTCAGCTCCACAGCTCCATATTGTTTCATACAGCTGGTATGGATGAAGCAGTATTCACACGCTGCCATACCAGCTCCGTTGACTTCATAGGAGAATAGTGAGTAGTTGAGCATAAAACAATACAAGTTTGTTTTCTAATATGATAATGTTCCATTTAGGTGGAGAATACTGGAATATGTTGATGTGCTTGCGAAAAAACCTTACTTGGCTATACGAGTTAGAAGTCCAAGGTGGGTGCGCGCCGATCCATGCATCTCCACCAGTATCTTAAAAGTGAACACAATTAATTCAGGCTTGGAGAGAAGTTAAATGTCAACACGCTACCTGACAAACTCTATACTTTCTATTCGATAAAAACGGCACCAATGTAGTCATTTCGGCGCCTTCTATATCAATTTTGAGAATATCGGCGAATGTGTCGTTATTTGAATCAAAAAGGTCCTCTGAAAAGCTGTGTTTGTACAGTGTCTTCGATCCGCGGTGGCGTGCCGACGCACCCGCCTGCCATCACGCACGCTGATGATCAATACTTAGCTGGCTGCCTGCTGGAGCGCCGCCAGCAGTACGCTACGCGACATGGCGGGCGGTGCGCCGGCACGCCACCGCGGATCAGAGACGCTGTACTCTTTCGCGATGCAACAGTGTCACGGCGATGGCATCATGTCTGGGGTGTCAGCGGGGTGAAAACGTCCACTGCCCGGGTATGCATCCACTTGGAACCAACCGCTTTTAATAGTTAGCTCGTTTTCGTCGCCAGGGAACAACTTTTGTCGCCCATCCTCTTTTGCCGCCATGCCGTTAAAGTCCGAAGAACCCCTAAATCAGTGGACGTCTAACGGTGTTAACTGACTGGGACTGACCGGATTTATACGGTGACCAGCGTAAGCAGTTGAAAGCCCCCTTAAAATCCACTGCTTTCATCGAAATCGTTAGTAGGAATTTTTAACCATCACCACCTTAGCTAGTTTGCTTATTTTTGCTATAGAAGATGTTTTATCGTAAAAGGCTGTTACCTATGCGATGTCCCTTATGAGTTGAGATATGGATGACTCCAAGTTTTCCGTTGATCTTCTCATAATTCTTTTTTGTTTCCTCTTGCTGCTCCATCTGAAACGAATACATATTGGTTGAAAATTGAAGGAAAAACAACATCTTGATGGAGCATAACAGGACAGTTCTCGTTTTTAACTTATATGGTTGTAGTCGTTATTCGTAATGCGATGTGTGTGATTATATACAATTTGCAACCCTTATCTAGAATCCGTTGTCCAAACTCACTTTGCAGCTTCTTATGTGCAGCTACTTCTCACTCAGGATTAAAATATACTTCCCAGTACAATCTCCAAGCCGTGCATAATGGATGTCTTAATGCATTTAAACTGGGCTAAATTTAAGCTTGTCGATCGAAAGAACGAGAGCCATGCTAGTGTGCTAATGATACAGCTAGCTGCCTTATCCAGACTCAGACGTATTGGTGAGTGGTCCTACCCTCCTCTATGATATTCTATTGTTATAATAAACCGCTGAGAGATATTGCGATATACTGTCTGTCTGTCGTCGGGTGAATCATCGCCGCAGGGAACGCTGATTTTTTGCGCTCTTAACATGATATTTTAGTCTAAGCGACTGAATCAACCAGGAAAGACAGAGTATGATGGCTGGAGGTTTCCTCCACCGATTTCTGAGAAAAATTTCGGGGTTTGCTGCCTTTATCGGTGCAGTTTCGCAACTCGAAATAAGTCAAGTCAAAGGTAATGAGTTCGCAAGTTCAGCATTTTCTATCTGAATTAAAGGCATTTGCGCGCCTAGTTGAATGAAAATCATGAGGCCAGAGCCTGTAGATTTGTATACATCTCAGTTACACAGTAGTCCAAGAATATTTCGATTTTTATATCAGAATTGTGGAGGAAGCAGGGGAGGGGGGGGGGGTTCCGTAGCCCTGCTTCCGCCCCTGCTGGCTACCGATTGTCAGAAGTCTCTCTCTCTCTGATCATATTTTCATATGTTATATACGTTACCCTGTATGCTGTGGAACCAACCGAATCATAGCCGTATATGCGGCATCTGTTTTCTGTTATTTTTTGGATTTCTCGATCGAACGAAATTTCGCCGGCAATGCCAAGCGAATAGATTCTGTAAAGTACATATTCTTCAACAGCGTTTTACTTTGGAAGAGACAAGACTACCTGCAATTCTTCTGAGATATGGCGCTCGGATTACATACAAATTTTCCTCCATCAACTATCGATCCAACCCTTACCAATACTGGACATTGCACCTGAAACATGAAATCAGGAGCTGCTCGAATACGGGGTATGAATCGAGGGATGCACGTTGTCACTATACTCCTCCTCATTGCTTCTGATACGTATTGATTTGATGTTGACGATGTCATTGCAAAAGCTTTATTTATAGTGTGTCGGAGTCCGATCCGGTCGGATAACGAGAGATAAGTATCGATCCTCGTCGGTCGAATTCCGACGATGATCAATACGTATAATTTGTTATCCGACCGGAATGGACTCTGACACACTATAAATAAAGCTATAGTGAGTCATTAGCAGCCAAGCACCTCGGGCTCAATACATACACGGCTGTGATCCACTGAATATTCTGATTCGATCCCATTAACGGTGTCTCTGTTCATTAGATTGGTAAGTTTTTGACTGGTCTAAGTTCCAGAACTTTCTATTATTGATCGGTATCTATGATCAGCCACGTGGTATTTGTAAACTTTCGAAACTTTTCCTTAACAGGTATATGTAAGTGTCAATACTACGAGATCTCCTTTGAGCGACAATCTTCTATGAATTGCAATTGCAGCTCTGGAATTGGCGTTGCAGCTCTGGAGCGATGGCGACTGTTTGGCAGCACTTCCATCATCACTGTCGAACGCTGTTGTACTTGCTCTAAAGGAGGGCAGAGGAACTTCGAAGACAAGCCTTGGTCGGGACGTCCACCACAGAAAAAGGCTTTACCATTTTAGACGCTGGAAGGTCCGGAAGTTAGCATCCGCAATGCTGCGACGGGATCAGGTTTAAACATTATACAGTCCTCAGTGGCCTCTAGGCCCTTGGCTACAGAAAAAGTGCTGACTCGGTGGACCATTCCTATCTTGACCAGTAGCATGCTGTTCAACCAGGTATCCATTTGTCATTTTCTCCTCCGTTCGAACAGAAAGGAGTTTTTGGAAGACTCCATTACCGGAAATGAAAGTTGGGTCCTCTACGATGCTAACACGCATTGTGCTGTGTGGCTCCTTCGCGAAGACTTGCAGACACAAGCGAAATCGGGCCTCCACTTCACGAAGTGTCTCCTTTGCTGCTTCTAGGACGGAGGAATGTTAAATGTATTGTGAGCTCCCGCAGGGACACGCCGTCATTGATAAAATTTGACGCCATTCAGCTTTTGCAGCTCACGGACGCTGTCCGATAAAAATGACCTAGGCAAAGAACTGTCTACTACTGTGGGAGAGAGCAAAGGAAAGAGAATTTTGGGCTTTCCTTGGATTTTCTGGAACCACAGTTGCTTCCTGCAACACCTAACCTTACCTGAGGTGTTCAGGGCTGTTCAGAGGTAAATTTTGTCGTGATTATAATGGTAAGCGCGCTACATCAAACTAACCTCTGGTACAATAACGTTGTACAGAATTTCGTATCCAGATGAGTACCCTATACGTTGCAGTTGCTTCACTCGTTCTAGTGCTTGCTTGGTGTAGTAGTCCCTCATCCATGCATTGCGTATCTCTTCAATCACAGTGATCAAGTGAGTAAATAGTGCTCTGATGTTAAATGACAATACATATGGCAATAGAATGTAAATTGTCAAGACAGTTTACGGTTATTGGCGGTACAAAAGGCGAGGTTTGCGTGGTGATACATTTGACGGGATAATATGTTCATTTCATTCTTAGCGGGTGATTGAACCATCATCGGTGTCGACTCGGATGGCGCAGTTGGTAAGCCAGCGGACTACCAACATCGTAAACATGGTGCGATTCTCGGTGTAACCAAAATTTTTGCGCGTTCAAGTTTGTTTGGCGATACAAAAGGCAGGATTTGCGTGACGATTCGAATACGAATGGCAAGCTTTATATGGCGATATATTCGACGGAATTTGTTTGGCAATACATTTTACAGGACTTCTTGTTTAGCAATACATCTTGTTTAGCAATACATTTGACCGGCTTCGTTTGCCTGGCTAATTGGTAAGCTCGTCTGCAAGGTTGCCAAACAAACCTCGCCAAATGTATTGCCATTTAACATCAGAGTGAATCAATGCAAGAAAACACTTTCCATCACATTCTTATGTGGATCCAAGAAGAATGCGTACCTTCAATCTGTGTCAAGTTTTTCACGACTCCATTCAATTGAGCAATACTTGTATAGATAGGCTCTAGTCCGGCTGACTTCAATCCACCGAGGTACAGAACAGCAACAGCAGCCAATAAGAGTAGGGAAATAACCAAAATCCTCGGCTGTGTCATTGGAAATGAACCTTAGAACCTCAGCTTTTGATTTTCGAGGTAGCATGTCTGAGCTTGTTTGGAGTTTGTCAGAACACAACTTATGTTTACATTACAACTTTTTACAGCATATCCTTTGAGGTAAATGGGTTTGGCATTGAACAAACACCAGTATTCAAAAGACTATTCCATGATTGTGATTATTCTGTGAATACTTGTGAATACCTACCTTTTTAATGTTTCATGGGTCGACTCCTTTGAGTCGATTTCTTCGGTTGATGAGAAATATAATATGTTCTCGCCTGTTTTCAACGACATCATAGACCAAATCGTTCCTTGGAAGCATATGTTTCCTAGGAAGTCTAACCTTCCTCGTTACCTTCAAAACACGCTAGGGGAAACGCCTTGGCAAATGAATTTTGCGCAATCGTCACCTAGCAAAGAGAGTAGAGCAGCCTGTGACCAGTGCTAACTGTTTTTCTAAAGTAGGACTGGGGGTCCCTGCCAAGCAGTTTTGACTGCACGGTCAGCAATGAGCGGTTGAGAAATTGAGATATGCCGTCTTGCATGTGCGATGTCTATCGGATGTCCTCAGATTCCCTCTAAGAAGCAGGAGTTGCGGACTGTATGAAATCAGTGTGGTCCAAGGATACTCAAAAAATTATCGAAATTCCGCAAATTTCTCACAAGCTCGCGGTTCCAACGCTTCGCTCGCGCTGGGACCGCCACTGCAGCAACAAGTCAGGTTTGCCTGATAGTTTTTCTCATGGATATTTCTTTGCTGTTTGAAAAACCCTATGGTTTACTAACACGGCGACGACTCCAGTGCGAGCGAAGCTGTCGGTCTGCACATATTGTCACGGCCACGATGTTACTATTAGCCAGGTCACGCCCCCGCTGGAGCATTTGGATAGTTAGTCTGCCATCCTAGCGCTTTGTAGTTTACTCCCGCTTATTAATACTTGTTAAAATAAATAATAGGTACATAAAATGATGTGATGACACAACAATACAATAATTTTAACTTCGATTAGTTTCTAATTTACTTATCTGACGAGATGAAAGTCGCTGATTTCAGTGAAAAATTTATGACCAAACACAGTTGAAGGAAATATAACAATAATAATATGTAGTTATAAATACCATGCACGGCAAGCAACACAGTTCGTCACTACTTAATGCTGATGTCATTAAGGAACCTCTATTTTTGTTTAAACATCATTGAGATATCTTTTCAGCTCCACCACTCCATATTGCTTCATGCAGCTGGCATGGATGAAGCAGTACTCGCATGCTTCCATGGCATTTCCGTTGACTTCATAGGAGAACAGCGCGTAATTGAGCATGAAACAATACAAACTCGTTCTCTAACATTATAATGTTCCATACATATAAGAGAGGGAAAAAACTAATCCCTTCACATAATGGCAAAAAAGCTTACTTGGCTATACCAGCAAGAAGATTCAAGTGGGTTTTCGCAGATCCGTGCATTTCCACCAGTATCTCAAACGTGAGAATATGTGAATTCAGGACAAAAAAGAGAACAAATGTCAATAAGTTACCTGGCAAACCCTATACTTTCTATTGGATAAAAATGGCACTAGCGTAGTCATTTCGGCACCTTCTACATCGATTTTGAGAATATCAGCGAATGTGTCGTTATTCGAATCAAAAATGTCCTCTGGAAAACATGGTATTATAGCAGTTTCCCTGAATTGCAACGTATGTGGGAATCCCTGCGAGCTTATGGAGGCAATCGCGGGCCGAAAAGACTTATAAGGGCGCTGGTGGTACTTCAACTCGCGCGGTAGGGGTGGTCGCCGTCTGTGGACACTTTCCACCTGCACGCGTTGCATCAGGCCGTTGTGTTATTTTGAACTTGAGGGAAAAGAGCCACATATGGTTAGAAAGATGCCCAAACTCGTTTTAGCACCTTATTGATCGTCCTAAATCAAAGCTCACCTGTCCATCTTGAAATAGGACCTGGAACTGTGGATTTCTATGTACTGCTTTGGCGGGTCCTGACGCACGCGGTTGTAAATTTCCGATAATCGGGTGAATGAGACAGTAAAAAGTTTGACCGGAGCGGATATTCTATTATACAGCCTTCCATTCTCAAAAGGAGTCAGAGAACTTCTCCGAGGTCCACACTTCATGAAGTGCCCCCACATTTATGTGAGATGGCGCCCTAGGGTACAAACAAGGTTTTGAATAATCTCGCAGAGTTTACGGAATAAAAAAAGATCAATAAGGGATCTACGTCCTCCAGGATGACTCCCTGAACTATCACCGCCATAATTTCTTTGTTTATTTTCATTAAGAGAAATTGTTTCTGACGTTTTTTCTTAGGAACGCTATTACCTATGCGGTGTCCCTCCTCATTTGAGATGTGGATCACTCCAAGTTTTCCGTTTATCCTCTTATAACTCTCTTTTGTTCCCTTCTGCTGCTCTCGCTGAAAGAAAACATTTCATGAAAAACTTCAGACCAGCGTTTCAGTTGCGCAAGAAATAACTTTCCTCCTCGACATCATATGACATCATAAAGCATTGTGTGTTTGCGTATAGGTCCTATGGTGTGCAACTCACGTCATCATAGCCGTATATACGGCACCTATTTTTTGTTATGTTTTGAATTTCTTGATCAAACGAAATCTCGTCGTTAATTCCAAGCGAATAGATTCTGTAAAGTTCGTCGACATCGACTATTTTCTTCCGATACAAAGAAAAGATGTTACCTGCATTTCTTTTCAGATATGGCATTCGGATTACATACAAATTTTCCGCCGTCAACTATCGATCCAACCCTCACCAATACCGGACATTGCACCTGGATCATGAAATCATGAGCGTTACGTTCATTTGATTGTGGTCTGGTCGCTGCGGCCGCAGGTTTAGTGCACCCGGTATGTATTTGCGTAAATTGTTTCCGTACTTGAATATTGTAGTCCAGTTCGGAATTCTAACTCTAAGAGAGATATCAAAAAAATTGAATCTTTAAAGGACTTTCATGAGGCATGATTTCTACGGCGCATTTCCTGATCCTGGTTACCTCCTATCTTTTCCAAGCTACTGAACTCGAATGAGAAGGTCGAGGCCAACATCACTATTCTACAGGAGGACCAATCTGGTATTGGGCTTTAAGCTGATGCGTGGAGTGGTACGTTCTAAACCTTTGAAGTATTGGGTTTTCAAACCAATGTGTACTCGTAGAATTAGCCTCAATCTGACAGTTTTCAGATCTGGTCCATTCCAACGAAGGCTGTCACAGTGTTCCTTTGCTACCCCAGTTGCTGCCTTGCTCAACAAGCTTCCATGGTAGGGAATACCCAGTGTGGGATTTTCCGCGCATGTCTATGCTCGCAGAAAGTGGTGTTATTCCTAGCGCCATTTACCTCTCTAACGTGGAACGCATGCACTGAATTACTCCCCAGATTGTTGTTCTTCTGCAATCGAATGGCCACGTGTACTGTTGCCCCGCAGCAAGATGTTGCACTTGTCAGCAGAAACTAGTGGTTTTACCATCAAACATATGCTGTTTCATGTGAATTTGAGTCTTTTTCGCTATAGCCTTTGTGCGCAATCGGTAGAAAGTTTTCGAGCACGCAGAGCCTGCGGCGCATGCGCGGTACTTCCCGTTTTTTCATGTTTTGTGTTTTTCTTTTGTTTTTTGCCTGCTTGTTCCAGGTAGCCGCTAAAAACGCTTACCTGCCTAATCCTGAGGAACGGCGTCCTCACAGCTGAGCGAAAACCACGGACCGCTGTTACAAGTGGGACGCGCCGTGCACGCGCCGCAGGCTCTACGCGCTCGAAGACTACATATTCACCGATTGCGCACAAGGACTATATCTCCCTATCAGACCCAAAAGTTCCTTTATAGCCTTTCATCTTCCTGAATCGAGTGCATTTGGGAGCGCACCCACAATTGTGCATTGAATAAATAAATAAGTAATTGAATAAATGAATAAATAAATAAATATTGATGAACATGAAGAGGAAACAAAAAACACCCACCCTGATCTAAGCTGTTCAGATGTTAACTTTCTAGGATTATAATAGTAACCGTCTTATCATCGAACAAACCTCAGGCACAATAACGTTGTACAGAATTTGGAACCCAGATGAGTCTCCTATGTTGTGCAGTTGCGTCACTCGTTCTAGTGCCTGCTTCGTATAGTAGTCTCTCATCCAAGCATTGCTTATCTCTTCAAATACAATGAAATAGCAGGTAAATAATGTCAAATTTTTAATCAGAGCCAATAAGAATGCGTACCTTCAATCTGCGTTAGGTTTTTCACGACTCTATTCAATTCAGCAATATTGTTATAGATAGGTTCTAGTTTGACTGACTTCAATCCACCGAGGTACAGAACAGCAACAGCAGCCAGTAACAGTAGGGAAACAACCACAATCCTCAGCTGCGTCATTCAAAATGAACCTTAGAATCCTTGCCTTTGATTCCGGAGGTAGCATGTCTGAGCTTGTTTGGGGATCTGTGAAATATATACAATTCACAACTAAAATAACACCTACAGAGAGCATCAAACACGATTGTCCTCATCTCAATGTTGGCAACGCTGTATCACGCATTAACCTACATTGATTCACGTTAACCGGTAAAGGATCAACGTTTGTGTTACCACGTATGAACGGGAAGAAATTCTCATTATTCAGAGCTCCATAACTTTCACTTTGTTAACAGATGTTCTACCTTTTTCAATGTTTTGATTGCAAAAGACAGTGCTTTATTCATTCTTCAAATTTATTTGATTGAGAGCAGGAAAAAGCAAAAACATTCACAAAATACACAGAAAAAACTTACAAATGCATAGCGCATAGATTTCTTCAAATTACATCTACAACCCGTGAAACAAATGAACTCGACTAGAGGAAATGCAGAGGAAATCTTCGACATACGCTGAGCAGGAAATAGGAAACAGAAGAATCAACAACATTACTTTATCACCGAAAATGTAGCTATTGTTAACCGAACTTGCTTGACTATGGTGAAAATCAGATTCATTCATCCACCACCTTTGGATACTGATCCAAGGAAGAAAAGAAATATCAGCTAAATTATCTCGTCGTTTCCAGTTCGTCAAAGTTTTCCATTATTCCTTATAGCTTTCTTGTGAATTTCAAAGGATACAGCAGGCGTCGATTTCGGTGATCTCACCGCAGCCTCGAAAAGCACGCGGCGCGACCGCGCCGCTCGTCCAGGAATCCTCTCCAGGACCAAAATCTATGGGGTTTTCTTGAAAGTTAGTTACTTAGTTTTCTTATTAGTTAGCATCGGATCTGATGAACAACGATCAAGAAAACTGCGATCCGCCACTGCTACGACTATTCCATCGTAAGCGGTGGGGTTGCGTCGCGTGCTTTTCAAGGCCACCGAAAGGCCACCGCCATCGACACTCGCTTTACATGTAAATAAAGCTCGAAGGATGAAAGAAGACCGGGAGACGACTTCAAATGAACAAGAAAAACTATAATATATCACCATAGTATGAAGCCACTATAATTTTGAAGGTGTTACGAATTTCAAATAAAGTTTCCACATTGAAGCCCCGTATTGCTCCATGCAATCCAGGTGTATGAAGGAATATTCGCAGGCAGTTAAGGAGTTTCCATTGATTTCGTAAGAAAACAAGGCGTAGTTCAGTCTGAAAAAAAGAACATTGATCGGCAGACAAGGATAATAAAAACAAAGAAAACAAAAAAAAAATTATATTGAAACGAAGCATAGAACCAGACGGTTACATGGTAGTCTCCAATTTCTAGATGATACTTACTGTGCTATTTGTTGTAGAAGGATGACGTGTTCTATTGGCTTACCATGTAATTCCAAGAAGATCTAAAATGTAGAGGTCATACAACGGCTGCAGATCTTTCTGGGTCATTCTGACCCGGGGGGGGGGTATCATCGTGAGGGAAAAGTGGGTGTAACCAGGCGACTCTGATTGGCGGATTAGGGCCTTCCGTCACTCCCACCTGTTTGAACTCGTACGAAGCCAACCACAAATACACCATGTATTATGGGATTGACGACGTTCGAGTTGAAGCAGGTGGGGGTGACGGGCGGCCCCGAATGATCCAATTAGACTCGCCTGGCTATGCCCTTTTTTCCCTCACGATGATACACACTTCAATGTGGCAGGAGGAAATAGACAACCATCGATCGGTAAGCAAGAACGGTGATATCAGCATGATGTGCGGATACGCAGACAGTCAGAGTGTTATACCGCTAGTGCATTCCGTGCGAGCGGGACCAGTCCGCTGGGTTTTCTTACATCTATCCAAACGTAAAACTCACCTGACAAGCTGTAAATTTCTGTAGGAACGGTATGAGAGAGGTGTGCTCTGCCCCTTCAATATCCATTTTGAGAAACTCGACATCGGTGTCGTTGTTACTGGTGACAAGATCACCTGAAGGTGGTTTTCAAGCAGTTGTTCGACACCCATTGAGGCTTATAAGTTCTCATGCTGAACCTCTGAGGAATGGAAATTGAACGCCATAAATAACCCTGCCAAGCGAATACGTCTATGAACGCTACCTTACACCTTCAGAACAGCTAACTACTTGTCCAGAAAATTGTGCGGCCCAATTTAACCTTAATGATGAAGTAGCCCAAAGCCTTGGAATGAGTCCAAGTTTCCCCTTCACGTACCTATCAGCTAATGGCATAAATTTACCAATTCAAAAAGCAACTGGTTTGCTAAACTTCTTGCGTGACATAACGATTTCGATCACTGCGGCTCTGTGACACTAGTTTTGATACGTATCGATTGTAGGAGCGGCGCTAGCCGCTGTCGTCGGCAACCAATCGATATGTATCAAACTCAGTGGTGTCCCCACCGATCGAAAGCGCTGCGGCCAATCACCACATGTTGCATTTTAATCCGTGGATAGAGACAATCTTTGTGTGGAGCGCCTCCTACTCCACCTTACCCTCCCCCGCATCCCTTTCCCTCCATAAGCAAGCGAGAAAATCCTCTTTGTCTTTTTAACTTAGTCTTTGTTAAAATTAAATCTCTCCTCAGTGAAAACCCGCCTTCTAAATGTTAGAGTTTTCTTCTTTCTCAAAAACAAAGAAAAAATCGAGGGCCGCTGTTTCGGGCATATAAAAAACATTCACCATTGTAAGCACAGCTTAACGTTACCCAATCGTCATTGCGAGAATGTCTCGTCAACTTAGCAGAATCCCGAACTCAAATGATCCGCAGCACCCATGGATCACACTTGACTATCCTTGTGATCGTTGATGCACTGATCTTTATTGTTTCATGAAAAAAGGACATCTGTGCAAGCACCGCCAGTCGACACTTTTGTGCAAATATTGGACCAAATTCCAAACCAAACAGTGGAGCTTGGCTACGAATGTCTTCGTGTGCAGTTATTCCTAACTATTTTTCAGTTTCAGAAATTTTTATAGCATTGACTCAGATGGGTTCGGCTCCGGTTCTCTTGGTTTGTTGCCTGCCTCTTTACAAGGATTGCAGTGCAATAGGGACAAGTTTTCCGGGACAAAGGATTGTGGGTGTCTATAATTATAGCAAGGGTTCCTGCCTACTGCTAAAAGCCCTAAATGGCGTTTTCCGAGCACACACAAAATACGGTAGTACCCTTAAAATCATAGCAGAGAGCTCAAAGGACTCGAGATCAGCACTGCTTTTCTAACATCGCCGCCTCTAAATCGAATGAGGGGATGAACTTACCTAGAAAGTACACGTTTTTCGAAGAATCCGTCTTTGGCCCAATTGTTAAGGCCCGCATTTCTCCGTTAATGCTTTTGTACTGATTGGCTACGTGGGCAGATTGAGGTGTCTGAAATGTCTTAGGCCTGTCTTTTGAAGGATGGGCCTATATCACGCCTTAGATTGGCGTGCAAATTCCGTACCATGTCATATCCGTGCAATCGACAAGTGAAGTTGTTGAATTCTTGGATCTCCCTATCAAATGAGATCTCTTCTCGTAGGCCAAGTGAGTAGATGCTGAAGTAACGATTATTTCATGGGGCTAGCCAAGGAGGTCTCGTCCTTCAGATTCCTTGAGAACCAAAGCAGGAGAAAATTTCCCGGAACAGGGTAAGGAAGGTTGGGAAAAGTAGCCCACCTGCAGTATTGCGGCATAGCTCGTGGATTGCATACGTATTTTCCACCATCCAATACGTTGCCAACTCGAACAAGGTCGGGGCAAAAAACCTAGACCAGAAATTACACTGCTCCTCTGGGAGAGCTATTTTTGCACTATTAGCGGCTACTGTACTAATACCGTACTCCTCACGGGTGCCACGATACCTAGTATAATTGTAAGACCTAAAGCCAGAGATAGTCTTACCACTTTCAGTACCTGTCTACAACCCATAAGAAAATTCTGTGATAGTTCAAAGATGAGAAACTTACAAGAAATCAACCCTTGTCCCAAAAACGGTGGTGTGCTTTTTTTTTCAGAGGGTGTATGTCACCATGAGGGAAAAAGGGGCGGTACCAGGATACCATGATTGGATAATTGATCGAGTCCGCTAATCACGGTCGCCTGATAACGCCCCCTTTCCCCTCACGATGATACGCACCCGTTTTTTTTTTCAAAAAAAAAATCCACACCTCAGGAACCAGTGCATTGTACAGGTTGTCGTATCGTAGTGAACTCCTCCCAATAGCGTCTAATCCTCGAACTCTGGCTGCAGCTTGCTTGGAGTAGTATTCTCTGACCCATGTATGGACGGAATCTTAACACATGGGATGAACATATGCTCACGTATTCCTCTCTTCGACTACGGTATCCGCACCTTGTGAATGGGCGTGGGTTTATACAGTGAACTCCAAACGGTCGTAGACAAGGGGCGGGACCACGGCGCGGGCACTCTGGTTGTCTGTCGCTCCGAGGCAGCAGACCTGCTGGGCAGAGACACGTAGGAAAACCTAGACGTTGTGATTTCCCGCCGCCTTGAGAGGTGCAGCAGACAACCAGAGTGTATGCGTCGCGGTCATGTGCTTGTGCATCAAGCAGTCCGCAATAGATCAAAGACGTTGTTCTACCTCAAAATCGTTCTGAACAATTGCATTTGAAAAAAATCTTCAGGAGCTGCTGATCAAAATGATATATGTGATTCCGTGTAGAACTGCCAAAAGAGACCCGTTTGGAGTCCCCTTCTTGAGGAGCCTGTGGGCGGAGCCGGGGGCGTGTCCAAAGCGCTTTCTGGATAATTCGCTCCCGAGAGCGACCTTCTAAAGAAATTCACACTGGCAGTTTCTCATCTACTCCCGAGCGAAAGAGGATTTGCGCTCCAAGTGTGATGGGCGAAGGAGTGCATAGTGGGTGGACCAAGTGATCCTGCCCTGGCTCCGCCCACAAGCTCCCCGAGATTTCGGACTCGAACGCGGTTTTTTCGGCTGCTCTTCACGGAATTACATACATCATTGTAATCGGCAGCTCCTGAAGATTTTTCCCACATGGCAATTTGAAAAACGATTCTGAGGTGGGACGATGTCTTTTATAAAAAAATTTTCGGCAATCATAACAGCAAGTTTTTCACGTCTTATACTGAATATGCAGTGTTATGCTCAGTGCCATGAGAAGATTGAGAAACTGTCCGTAAGCAGAAATTTCCGAAAAAAATTTCAATAATAAATCATTAGTCATTAATCACTAAAATGTCGTTACCTTTAAGCTCCGCCTTCCCCACCAGGGCAGAGGTCAAGTTGGCGAGTTTCGCGTAGATTGGTTCAAAGTTTGCCAGCCGTTCATGGTCACGGTAGGTTACCATCACTACCACAGCAAATATTACAAATACTGTCACGTAAGCGACATTTCTTGGAGTCATCTGAAATCATTGTCATCTGTTGATAGAAATTTCTAGAATATCAGAGAATTTTCAGAGAGGGAGAGAGGAACATTGTAGTATTTAAAATGTGTAAATAATTTTAATCACACTGCAGAATGAAGCATTTGAATCGAGCGTGATTATTTTGGTTGTAGTTTCTTTTAGCTTCATTGTTTTTGATCAAACGTTGGGTATGCTGAGAAGCTGCGAAGTATCGTCGTCGACAATCCAACCACCAGCGAACAAAAAAAAAGGAACGACTGAGCATACGAAGCTTGAAGAAATGTACAGAATACGTGGCAGAGGAAATTCAATGATCACGCCTTAGTGATGGAGCGAAGGACACGATAGATTGTTTTCAAGAAATTATGGTTTCAAAACTACTCTGAACTTTCGTACCATGGTGGGCCCACCGTTATCCCCAGGTTATCCCACTCCCGATGACGGTGTTCGCCCCCACTTACGCCACCGTTAGCCCACCATTTTTATCAGTCTTACGGTGAGCCCCCATTTCAGGGTAAATCTGTTGACGCCCGTGTTAACTACGTATGGATAAATTTGTGTGGTGTCAGCACGTTTTTCTTGGGTAATCTCAATGATCCATGGTACCTCAGGACATTTCCTAAATCCATATGTTGCGCTGTCGGTTTACGGAGTTGCAATAAAAAATTTTTAAAAAATGATTTAATAACGCCATTAAGTAACTGAAAAAAAGTAGTTTCATCTCAAAAGATCGGCGCATGGGGTCTCCAAGAAAACATGGAGATTTGAGAGAATCGTAACCAGTGGGAATGGCTTACCAACTTTTATGGTGCGTATTAAACGAAATAGGTCGGGGTGATGGAGTGGAAAAAATGATAAAAATGGGAAGAAGTAGAGTAAAGAGAAATGAGAACCAAATAAGCTTGAACAAAACATCAACTCTCTTGAAAAGAATAAATTAACTCGCAGAATGAGAGGTTATCCGCTGAATTCATTTAGACTTTTGATTCAACCAGAATCAGATGCATTTTGTGAATGGTTTGGGTAGTGCGAATATTTTTGATGAGAAATACGCTGAATGGGAACGACATGGTAGCTTTCGGGGATATAATTGGATCCGCTTCACAATGCAGAACTCATTTTGAGGGCTGCGTCGAACTGTAATAATTCTGTCCCGCGAATTTGCGCAAAAATCATCTTTTGTGTTCAAAAACGACTAGTGTGTTGATCGAATAATGCATTAGATACATTCGATATTCGAATATTCAATTTTGAATAAGGCAACAAACTGAAATGTTCAGGAAAAGGAGAGTCCTACAACTTTGAGTGAACGAAAATTAGGGCTGTGAAGCTTTGTGTTTTTGGGGGTGTTCGATTTTTTCGATAGACCTTTGAGATGTTTGTCAAATTAATTAAATTTATTCAATGTCCAATCGCTCAACACTCTAGACATTATGGAAAAATGTTCACATAAATATTCTGAACTATTCTTGATAAAAGAGATATTCCTATAGCTATAGATGAGCCAGGAAATACGCCGGAATGGGCATGCCCAGCTTTTGACGAAGCGTGGCATTGTGATGATGTGTTGGATTATTCTTTGCTCAGCCGGACATCGGATACCATTTGCTAGACCAACACTTCGTATATTTGCACTAGAATGGCGAAAAATATGTGCGGCTAATCCTTCTCAGTGTTTTTTCGCGCATGAATTTTGTACGGTTTGACACCGAATCTAACAAGTTCAACAATTGAAATAGTTTGCCTAGCTAATCCATGTCCAAAAAATTGGAAAACGGACGTCATAGGAAGTAAGGATGGGGCTAAGAGAGTGGGATTTTCAAGGATTGTGTCCAGGACAGTTTTTGTAGGGGACCATCTTAGCGAATAGTTATCTCAGACTCAACTTTCGGTCTATCCAAGAAAGGGAGTAATAGGCATGTTGGTGAAAAAATAATGCGCGTTCTTCGTAGCAGTTCTGTTGAGCTGCGTTTTCGGAACAATGACATCAACAAGATCAGGAATCCTAAGACCTGACCGGCAATTTTCTTGCTATCCGTTCTTCCACTGGACGCTGCTATAGTGTGGCTATCCTTCCTCACAATGGTCAGAGACTTTTGGGTCACCCTGCATACGCACGTTTAGTTTTTTTTTTTGCCCTTTTTCCTTAGCATTCTTAAAAAAAGTATACTATAATGTTGTTCATCATGATAATATTTATTAGTGCGCATTCTTATAGTAGAGCTTATATAGGAGAATCAATAATAGATTATTGTTTATGGAAATTGATAGGAAATGTAGGGTGTAAGGATTAATCGATGTATGGCAAATAAGGGAAAGCTGTGACACAAGGATGAGCAGCTTGCTTGCGAAGGTGCTGAAATAAGGTTTAAAAATGTCTGATCGCCTTGTTGTATGAGCTGCTCCGAAACATCTACATAGTCATGCATGTACTGTATGTATTGCACATGACGAAGTGTGAGCGAAAGTTTTTCTTTCCCCGTTCCTCAGCAAAATCAAAGTGAATCATTCGTAAAACATAAGCGAGCTAAATATCAATATCGAAGAGGGACATTCATTGCTTTTCACCTTATTCTTTCTGTTGAGTTTCATTCAGGACACCATGGAAAGTAATTAAGAGTTCCGTTAGAAGTTCAACATTTGCATATCTATAGCAACGATCAATAATACTCCGCTGATCTTCTTATCTCTGAACTTGGACTTGCGGAACAAAAATTCTTATCAGAAAGTGCGACGCCCTCAGGATGTGACGTCGCGACCAGGCTACATCGAGAAGGACCAGCGTACAGTGGCGTCCAATAATTTTTGCCTCACAGAAAACTGCCCGTCTGCTTTGCCGCGCCGCATCACCTATGTATGCATCATCATGGGTGGTGCGGCGCGGCAGAGCAGATGGGCGATATTCTGTGGTGAAAGGATGACTGACCGCCATTATATGTAGCTTTTTCCACTGGTGAAATCTGAGCGATTACCGATGCTTGAGGAAATCAGCCTCTTGAAAAAAAATTAAAAATAAATAAATAAATAAATAAAATAATAATGGATAACAAAGAGAAACTTCTGACTAGGAGAAAAAAATGTATATTTTTTTACAACTCATAATCACACAAGGAAAAAATATTTTTGTAATGCTTTATATCTTATGTACGTCCTTAAAGCTGATAAGTGGCGGAAACCCCAGTTTCTTAACCCATCCTCCCCCTTTCTGCCCCATTTTAGCGTCTGTTACTGGTATATCCCACCAGGGAAAATAGTCCTGGAGAAGTTGGGGAAAAAAGAATTGTGTAACTGCAAACCGAAGAAGGTACATCAGCCCAAAAACATTACTGCTGCAGTGGTAAAAAGTGTCACTACAACGCGTCGTAGTGACAGTTTTGCAACGCTCTGCGTTTAGCGCGAGGATGTCCGAGTTGCCGGTTCATGTACAAATACTCACAATCAGCTATTATCGTATGCGGGACGCATTTATTGAGACTGTATGTGATGAATGGAAATCTTGGAGCAGGTACCGATCCTTATCAAATTCCGCATCGTATGTGCTCTACAAAAGCCGGCAGAAGTCATAGGCTACTTTTAATAATCGGCTCATCGATTACATCAATTTTATTGATTTTTCGCTACTTTTCCCCTGGGTTAAAGTGGATATGTCTTGAAGGAGTTGATATTCAGCTATTGTCAGTTTGGTGTACGTCACCAATAAAGAAACCATGATGAAGGAATAATGAAAGTGTATGAACATATAGCCACAATATACACTGCGTAAAAAAATCCACAGTGGAAGTCCAGTGCGACGTTGTTGCACCGTGCTAACGACAGCTATAAAAGCTGTATTGTGTGCGCAGTGTGGGCAGGGGCGCAGCCATAACGCTATCGCAAGCTTGGAACTCTCGCGCCTGCACGAGAAACGATATCAGCTCAAAGAGCAATTGAGAAGACACGAGGTATTAATTTGGTCGCTTTGTCTACAAAGATGATTTTTTTTGGGAGTTTAAGCTTTGTGCGTCAATGCACAACAATTATTTACGATCTTCGTAGTTTTGCGAAACATCGCTGTCTAGGGTCTTGTTCATCTCATAGTGAACTTATAGCAAACATAACTGTTTCTACATCTCGAGTCACAAATTGTTCCATGCAGATTTGAACGCGAACATAATATTCTCGTGACCACCACGATCCAAACGTCCACAGTTGCTACGCAGCTACCACGCGACTCAGTCGCAAGACTGCTGCGTGGCTACTTCTGCTACTGCAGACGTTTGGATCGTGGTGACCCCGAGAATAAGTACATATAGTCTGTAAAAAAAAAATCGGCGGACTCCGGCTGGGAGTGGCGCCGCTTCGCAAGGTCGGTCGATATCGTAGATCACCCGTTTTTCCATAGAATCTCAGGCTGCCGATCGGAGGGCGACCGCGACGCGCACACCTTTCCGCCGAACCGGAGTCCGCCGATTTTTTTCATGGACTGTAGGCACAGGGAACGTCAATCACGATTACTACTCCTGCGGACTGGCGCGCCGCAACATCCACGCGGCGCGGGTGAAGCAACACCCAACATCCACAGCGCTCGCCCGCGCCGAGTAGGTGGTTTCATAGCGCCGTGGCTGCAGAATCGCGGCGGGACCTAGTCGACCCTCTCACTTGTAGCATGCTTTCTCCGCATCCCTCATACCGCGACTCTGCACTCGCGTAATCCGTTAGTACGAAAATATGGATGTGAGGCGTTATACCTAGGAAGGGCAGTGCAACCAAAGCTCTGCGTTGCAAAGTTAGTGTTATGTATGGTTTGTATATTTCAGGGTGGCTTACGAGTGCACCACGTGGCATGACGTGTGGAGTACTGCTGGCAGCGGTCCAGCAGACAACAGGTGGGTATCGATCGCCAGCTCGCGTCATGGCAGGCGGTGCGCCCGCACGACACCCCGAAATATACAGAGGATACAGTCCGTTAGCCCAGAACGTGCACAAGTGGTGACTTTGTCCGCAATTGCAGCCGCAGTGGTATTGGCCGGCAGATCGGCCGGTTAGGTCGGAAACAGTATCGAAACATCAAAATGAAAGGAATCACACCACCTACATGCCAGAAACAGATAAAAACTGACAAAAGAAAGTGTAAAAATGGATCGGAAATCCGATCGGCCGGCCGAAACTACTGCGGCTGCAATTGCGGACAAAGTCACCAGTGGTGCACGTTCTGGGCTAACAGACTGTATATAGTGAATCCGCGCCGACGAGGCCGCCACAGCGGTCGGCGATCCAGAGGCGGCCGCGGTTGCCAGCACTACAGCCACGTTTGCCAGCACTCCACGTCACCATCTCTAATCTGCGTATCACGTTTCATCGTTATCTTCACGGTATCAGCTAATGATCTGGCTGTGACGTGGACGACTTGGCAGCTAACAGCATACGCGCCGCCGACCGCTGTGGCGGCCTCGTCAGCGCGGATTCACTGTATATACATGTAGTCTTTCCAAAAAATTCTTACCTGCCGCTACACTGCTCGTCGACTGAGCCACTTTGCAGCACGTATGATAATGCATAGGAGGCGCGGCGCGGTTTAGAAGACGGGCGGTGGATGCCGGAGGCAAGTTTTTTTTTTTTTTGAAGGACTGTATGTATTCGTGCCCCCAAGCAACCTCTCCTTTGGACACGTCTCGGAAGAAAAATTCTTGAAGTGCTTTGAGTTCCATCGCAGTTCTCGGGCGCATCATCTAACAATGACATTGACACAGGCACTCTACCATTTATAGTCCTCGTCGAAATGATAAACGAATTGCGCGTGCGGTTTCTTAGCGTAGCGGCTGCAGAATCGCGGTGGGATCTGCTCGACCCTCTCACTTGATGCATGCACTCTCCGCATCCTTCTTCCAGGTCCCGCTGCGTTTGTGCAGTCACCGAATCGGTCTATCTTTTTGAGAAGGACTATACCTGTAGATAATATTCTTTAGATGTCTATGAGCGACCTATATTGGCTGGACGAAGATCTCTACACTTTTCTCAATTCGTTCTCCTTAGCAGTCGAGGACGCAGCAAAACGAGGAAAGAATGTTACCAGAACGGAAGTTCTCGAGGTTTGCTTATTGATGATTTTTCTTTCACCATTATTTGAACTGTGGAATGTTGCAGCTCCTCTCTTACTTAGACACGTACAAGGATCGTATAGAACAGAGCGAATATCTCCAAGACCATCACGTAACTTCTCTTCGGACTACACGGGAACTTCTGCAAGCAGTTTTGGACCAGGATAAGAGCGTGAGCTTGTCTTTGTTCCACTAACTTATGATACTCAATGTCTTCGACTAGTTTGGTTAAGGTTTACCTCAATTTTACCGCACAGATCCATCACTGTTTGATCAGTATTCCTCCAGGCATTGACCGATTCTGACCCAAAAGCTCATGGGTCTAACGTAAAAAACGAAGCTCTCAATGATCCTGGCAATCTCCCTTCTTCACAGAACACTAGCACAGGGTCCGCCAGGTAGGTGTAGTTTGATTTGAAGGCGGTGATAAGTGAGTATTTGCGCATATTCCCTGCTTTTCTCGCCACATTCTCCTACTTGCCGCATACTTTTCCCCATTCTCTATCTTGCTGGCTTATCTCCAACTACAATCTTCCTTATTCAAACAGAGTGTGATAAACAGAGACAACTGCAGTTATTCTGGTCATTTATGTAGTTGTACATTCATACATTTCTTCAACTTTCCGTGTTGCTTTTTTTTTCTCTCAATTGAGCCATCATTTTGATAAAGTCACGTCAAACATGGTCCGTGGCATAGTGGCAGTTTATACTAGAAGCGTGCTTTAGTCGTGCGTAAAACACGAGCATCCATTTGAGGAGGATTTTCCTTGAAGACCAATTAGCACGTTGTTGCTTAGTAAGAGACGCAGAACGTGAAAGTTGGTTTGTTAGCCCGGTTTGGCTTGGTTATGCGTTCATGAATCCTAGCCCAGCTGGTCTGTCACTCCGCGTAGGAAATTTGGCGTGGCAGACCAGGCGGGTGGGGCTCTGTCATGCAAGTGATTAACCGCCAGTGTAGATCTCTTTGGAACCAGACATAAAATAGCTGGTTTTCGTGAAACACAGTGTTCACAACTCATTGATACGTTCACATGTGACAAGTGATGTATCGCCAGAAAAGTACCTGTTTCTTTAGCATTTCACCCTCTCTGGAATCAAACAATTCTGACCACAAGAAGGATGAGGAGTTGGACAATTTCGCAACCAGCCGCAGGTGAGGTTCTGATTACAAAGCTTGCAGACTTTTGAAATAACTCATGCTTCACCGGAACAGTGTAGCAGTAGCATAATTTAAAGGGAGCATTTTGTGAGAGAATAGAAGCGGGTCAAATGCAAGTTAATCCTGTGGTCCGTTGTTGCTGTAAATAGTGTACTCCATATCTTCTGTATCCGTAATTGGGTGAATCATGAGTTCTAATCAGAATGTTATTATGTTTCAATTCAGGCAAGCCATAGAGTCTACTATATTGAGCAATGTTGAGGAGCTTCCAAAATTTAGTGACATCGCTGGTCTTACAGAGGTAATTATACCTTGACTCCTGTTCTCTCTTGTGTAAGACTTTTTTTCCGTTAAAATACTTTTGTTTTTTGGAACTGTTGAAACTCCATTCAATTGCTACACTATTGAAGTTCTTTGTTTGAAGGCAAAATCCGCTCTTTTCGAGGCTCTAGTAGATCCCATTCAATATCCGGAATGGTTCAAATTTTCCGACCTGAGGCCTTGGAAAGCCGTTTTGCTCTACGGGCCGCCAGGAACCGGCGAGTTCCCCACAAGTATCAAGATTTTTTCACAAAGTTTGACTTCAACTACTTGCTTATAGGAAAGTCTGTACTTTCACAAGCTATTGTACGTGAAATCAATTCGCTACTATATCAGGTGGAGCTTATCGTTTCCTTGTGAATTACACTCCATTTTGTATTATTCTATATCATGCGTCTTATTTTATTGCCTCTTACGCTATATGGGTACTGCTTTAAGGTCTTCTCATCAGATCTCATCTCAACATGGAGTGGACAGTCAGAGAAACTGATTCGCGAGTTGTTTGACCATGCAATCGCACAGAAGAAGAGTTAGTTCTTAATCTTATTCGATTCATTTTGAAGTAACAGAGGAGCGGAATTGGGAACTATCGTTGGGCAATGAATCGTTTTAGAGAACTAACCTCTGAAACTTCTTTTTTATTTCATTTTTGTCTCCTAGACGCAGGAGCAATGTGTAGAGAAAATCTTCTTTCTGAGCTGTGTACAGGGTGCGGCATAAATACTGTGTCAAAATCATTTGTTAATAACTTTCGTCAAAAAAGCTGAAACTACAACTGCTCTTCAATATTATTTTCTTGAAGCCTTACGGATCAAATTTATTTGGAAATGTCTAGCGTGGTCTCCTTCTGCCTCCCTGATAGTGGCTAGACCTAGGGCAAGCAAAACCGTTGTGGACCGCAGACAACCTCGGGAAAGTTTTTCCTCCCTCTGCTCTATAAGCGATCCTACAATTGTGGCATCGGTAGGTTAGTGAGCTTTTCCTCCCTCTGCTCTATAAGCGATCCTACAATTGTGGCATCGGTAGGTTAGTGAGCGCATATCAACTCCTTCATGATTACCAATTGGCACCTCCATACCATCGATGTCAGTGAAATTTGAACACCATTCCTCCGTCGGGATGAGTTCGTGGAGTTGAGGCAACAGCGGTCACTTTTTGTTCTGTGCCTCGTTTCTTGGAGCACTGCTGTTCTAGCAAACCCATCTTGCATGGGTGAACCAGCGGCTATACCTGCTTTACAAAAACAACCTAGTGCTTTGACAAGGAGCTGTTCCTCCATCTCTTGTTCGGCGTAAACTGCTAGCATGAGGTCGCTTTCAGACACATCGGTTTCAATGATGTTAAGGGTCAAACGAGATCCGCAAGAGAGATCGTCTCTACTTCTTCTGATGTCCTGGGGGACTGCGCATGTACAGAGCAATTTTCACTAATAAAGCTCCGCTCCGCATTGAATTGTAGGTCAACGTTCTGAGGTGCCCATCTCTCACGGCCCTCCCACGGTCCACCCAAGAAGCATCACTAAATTCTGTCTTCTCTCATGGTAATGTGCATCGTTAGGGACATGTTGTTTCTGGTGCTTGTAGTGTTCTGTCTGGACCTCCTCCCTGACCAGCGTATACATCGCCTTCTGTAAAGGTTTTCACTTTATGTGCACCCAATCTTCCTTTCTCGCAGTTTGGCATTGAACTCGTTTTTGTGGATTTTTCTAAGATCTGGAAATGCGACATTTGTATAGCATGCAGGTAAAAATAGCCCTTTAACAACAGAGTAATGTAGCACATATTGGATGGTGCAGTGATGTTGCTGCCAATGACAGGTGACCAAGAAGCAAGATTGTACGATTGGGCTTCATAAGAGGATCTCAGCTCTCTTCAAATTCGAACTTGTTATAACGTGGAAAGTTGGTGTGCGGTCATGAAACGCGGAGGTAATAGAGAAGAAGGGGTGACAATACTAGAGGTAGAATCCAGGCTGGAGAGCCCTATCTTATTGGAGACGGATCTAGCGCCAGAATTTGACACAGTATTTATGTCGCACCCTGTATATGCAAGTGTAGTACACGGTATGTACAGCTGGCTGCGACTGTTCAAAATAATTTTCTTCCAGCTGCTGTAATATTCATTGACGAAGTGGATAGCCTGTGTAGAACTCGATGTGCAAGTGAAGATGATGCTAACCGGAGAGTGAAGGTAACTACAATCTTCCGAATATCATTTTTTTCAAGTTTTTTTTCCTGTGCGAAATATCTCCAGCTCCAGATACAGTTTCATGATTGCAGACCGAGCTTCTTGTACAAATTCAACGCCTTCAAACCACATCGAATACTGTACTGGTATGTGCAACGAATTGTCCGTGGGATCTCGATCCGGCGTTCCTCAGAAGGTTTCCCTGATTTTCCTCCACATTCTCCTTAGAAAATAGTTACCAATTCCTGACTAGTTGTTTCAGGTTTGAGAAGAAAATCTACGTTGGTCTCCCTGATTTTGAGGCGAGACTGTTTATGCTCAATCAGCGCCTTTTGGTTAGTTTCTTCTCTTTGTGGGCTTCCACTCCGAACAGCTTTAACACTGTCCAGCTGTGAACAACACTGATTTACAGTCGTTGTCGAAAATATAGACGGATTGCGCGTGCGGTTTCCTAGCGTTGCGGCTGCAGAATCGAGACCTACTCGACCCTGTCACTTGTCACTTGGAGCATGGTCTCTCCGCATCCCTCGTTCAGACCCCGCCGCGGTGATGCAGTCACGCAATCCGCCTATTTTTTCGACAAGGACTGTACTATGTTAAATGTTGTTAGTACAAGTTATTGACTAACTTGACAGCAAGCTGCGGCTCACTCCAGTTATGGTCAAATTAATTGGCCGTTCAAGTGAGTTGTTATAGCACACAACACTGGCATCGGACGTATCGAAAGAGTGGATTGCTCAAATGACTATCGGTTTCAGTGGAGACGATATTCGCAGATTTGCCAGCGAGTTGGCGTATACTCAGTTCCGATATTACAAAGTAAGTGTTGTTAATGCACTAATATATCAAACCACCGATGCTTCTACAATATCAAAGCAGTGTATAATGCTATTCTGAACATCCCAGTATGTTTAGGAGAGCAGTAATCGTGACACTGGTAATTATATACGTCAAGCTCTGTCACGAACGGACATCGAGACTGTATTGGCTGCATTCTCCAAATCAGTGGATGACCACCATTTAGCTCGTTTCGAGCAGTTCAGGAATAAGTGAAGGTTTGATTTTATCGTGTTGTTTTGTTGGGAAAGAAACTTCCAAACCTTTATGTCCGGATGTCGGTTCTTATTTATCGAATAAGTCCATCCTGTGAACTCGTATTTTCTTTGCCGTTCACAGGCAATTAAGACATGAAAATGTTATTTTTCCAAGCGTTGATCAAAATGCTTTATTATGATTCGATAATCCCACATTGTAGGTGTACCACGGTTTTTTTTTTCTCGTGAAGCTAACTGTGAACTCAACATTCAAACGATTAAAAAAGAATTGTTACGCTGGCGTAACAATTCTTTTTTAATATTCAAGCTCTTCTTTTTTTCTGAGATCTTGCAAATGTAGTTTTTTCTGAGGTCTTGCAAATGTAGCTACTGTTTCCAAGTTTCTCTTTCGGAGCTACCTTCAGGCTACTGACAGCGATCTGACACTGCCACGTAGTGAGAGAGAACTTAAAAACCTCTTAGATGGATCCATCCTTTCTGAAAGAATTTCTATCTCAAGAATCGTATATACGTGTTGATCTCTTCATTATGTATAAAATACTTGTTACTAATGCGACAGAATGGACGTTAATCTACTCCGTCACTCGTTTCTTTGACTTTATGGTACTGACAGACAGTGTCGATTGGTATTTTTGTGTAAGTTTGTAGATAGAATGAAGCAAATAAAGTAGTACTGTTGCATTCCTTTCTTTCTCGTTTATGATTCAAAACAAATTAAAACAGTGTGATTTTCATAAACTAGGAAGATGCTTGTGGAAGTTTTGTGTTTGAGTTACCTATAACACCGCAGCTCGTGATCCGATCGCCTTGCTTATGAGGAAGTGGCTTGAAGCTCGTTAGCTTAACAGAAATTCACGTTTGAACGGTTGGAATGGATCAGCTCGCGCGCGTATATGCAACGCAACTTCTACTCCAATGCGAATGCCTTGTACGTCTTGACCGCCTCCCGGGATAACATCGCTCGATGATAGCACAACTTGAATAATTACTGATAAGAGTTACTGCATTATCGACGGGTTTGAACTTTCGGTAGGTCCCTATTTGTTAGTTAGGAGTCTGGGAAGCAGCGTGCAATGACGGAAACCGCTCCCGTCATTATCCAACTTGAAGCAGGGAAGCTCGTCGACAAGTACACCGTAGTCAAGAAGCTTGGAGAAGGAACATTTGGAGCTGTATACGCGGTAAGTATAAGCATTGAAACTTCATCACAGTAAAAAGAGAAGATTCATCCCATCTGCACAGGTTCAAGATGCGAAAGGAAACAAATACGCATTGAAGGCGGAAAGCGTGAACGAACGAGTCCCAGTATTGCATTTCGTAGGCAAATCAGTCCGAGAGAACCGTGATGATCTACTTTCAGCTTCTTCGGCTTGAACTTCTCGTAATGCAGCGCCTTCAAGAGAAACACGCTATTCATATGGCAGATTTAATAGATAGGGGACGTTTTGAAAATTTCAACTACATTATAATGAAACTACTTGGGAAATCGCTGCAAGTGAGAATGAACATTGTTAGCATCATAGAGTTCCGCTGTCCATCGTGCGAAGCTTCAGGTTGCCAAGAAGACAGGCCCGGATCAGCATCTATCACTTGGACCAGCTATCGGGTGTGCAATTCAATGTTTAGAGGCTTTAGAAGAACTTCACTGGATCGGGTTCTTACATAGGTCAGGAGGTGTCTACTTTGAACTTAACTTATACCGATTATGGTTAAACGGTCTCTAAGAGTATCCCCAGACGTTGGAAATTCAAAATGAATCAAATGAATCTACTTACACCACAACAACAATTCAGGGACGTCAAACCAGGAAACTTTGCAGTTGGGCGCGCAGAAACAGGAGATCTTCGGAGACTGTACATACTCGATTTTGGAATGTGTCGCAAATTCGTGGATAAAGATGTAGGCTTTCTTTTCTCCGGGCAGAATTTTCAAAAAATTCATTTATACTAGAGATGTCTCCAGACAAGTTCAAAGCACATCTGATCTGCTTCTAGGTTTTTTCACTAACTTTTCAGAATGTGATGTTGCAACCAAGAAAAAAAGCTCCATTTCGAGGCACACCTCGATACGCGGCAATTGCATCACATCTCGGTAAAGAACATTGCAGGAAGGATGACATAGAAAGCTGGTAAACCTAGACTCCACAAGTTTTTTGAATTATACGGGAGTGAGGATGATCAGCTGCAGTACTGGAGCGCACCTATCTCTCAACCAACCTTGCATCACACAGCACAGCCCGTGTGCTGAACCGCGCCGCATCACCTATGCTTCAGCATAGGCGGTGCGGGCGCGGCTTAGCAGATGGGTTGTACTATGTGATGCAAAGATGATTAAAGGCAGAGGGCCATCTCATATCGTTTTCGAGTTATTAACATATTCCGAACCTCCTCGATGCGCTGATTCCGGCAATGTACTTGAAATGTCCCAGTATGGTCTCTAAACCCCGTTTTCCGTGACGGGGTTTGTACCAGTTTGCTGGAACAAATTTACGTGCAAAGACGTGTATCACCGTTGATCTCATCGATCGGACAGGACAAGACGTGTTCACCCGACGTTGCTGGCGTGGCGGGCAGCCAGCACCAAGTACCCGCTTTTTGGAGCGGATCCGCCCCTGCTCCAAAAAGCGGGCACTTTGACCCTACCAAAAACAGGGTTTTTGTCACTTCTGTGATATAAGCTGTACGTTGCTGGAATCAGCGTGGCGAGGAGGTCAAGGATATGCTGATATCGTCTAAGTGAGAAACGAGGTGGTCCTCTGCCTTTAAGAACGACAGTATTCTATTCTGTGTGGTTGAGGCGGGAGTACTTTCAGCCCTCATGAATTAATTATTTTCCCGATAGTCTAACCATAATTATCGCTGGATATCCCTCGTGAATATCAACTCAAAACGATAGTCACGAGGATTCTGCGGTTGTATCGTGTTTGCTTCCCAATAACCTCGCGCGGCTCCACGCGACTGGCAAATAGCCGTCTCTAAAGCTGCACTGATGGTGCAGTTTTAGCGCAAAATCAACGCTTCTGCTGTCGATATAGTCAGCGTAGAGTGTAGCACCTTGTGTCGCAGTCGCACAGGCGACGGCAACGCACGGTGCTACAGTCCACGCGGACCATAGCAGCCTTATTTTCACTACCCCTATCAACAAGGATCATTGGAAATTTTTAAACCATCGATTTGCTATCTTCGACTGTGAGAAAGGCATACGCACAGGGCAAATAGGATATATCCAATAATAATGAACTCCAAACGTCCATATAAAAGGGGCGGGACCGCGTGCGGCGTTCTCGGGCAGAGACACAGGGGCTCTGCATGCTGACTCTGGTTGTCTGCTTCTGCCAGCAGCAGAGAACTCGAGGGCCACGCCGCAGCAGACAAGCAGAGCCAGCATGCAGAGCCCTGTATCTCTGCCCGAGAACGTCGCGCGCGGTCCCGCCCCTTGTCTACGGCCGTTTGGAGTTCACTGTGAAGCCAGAGGATATTCTGCACTCTGATTCAGGTTCTACATGCTTGTCGACTTCACAAACGCAAAACTGCCGTGGAAAGGCACGACAGACATTAAAGATGTAAATTCAGTTGTAAATTATAAATTCAGTTGCAAATTATTCGTTAACAGGTAGAAGAAGACAGCTTTTAAGGTGGGAAAAATAAAAATGGATTCTCGGCAAGAGCCACTTCTAAGTGAGATGATGATGCTATGCCCAATGGAAGAGTATAAACAGGTCCTTGAGTGAGTCACTTATGGTACTACTAATTAAAACCTCTTCACCGTAACTAATGGAGCTTCAACGTTGCAGCCACATCGATGGACTTTCGTTTTTCGATGAGCCAAAATACGACTTGATCTATAGCATATTACGAGGAGCAATGAAACGTAAAGGTGTCAGCGAATTTCCATACGACTGGGAAAAGGATGCTCTAATATCGACGTGAACCCATAAATGGAATTTTATTTGAAAAACCAAATATATACATATGAGGAATAAACTAGTTGTTTGTATTGTGTTTGTTCGATTCTAATACTCACATACTATAGTAATATTTATTATGAGTAATTAAAGCACAACTATGCAATTCTACGCTAGAAATTAATAACAATAAACTATGAATCATCGGTTTTAGGCTGCTTCTGGAATAGGTTTCATCCGAATTGCAGCTGCATCCGCCTGGTTCTCTGGATGAGGCAAATCCCGGCAGATGATCGATATTCTCCTAGTTTTCTCGACTTTCTTTCCATTGAAAATGGACTCCTCATTAGATAGCACTTCATGTGTGAACTCATAGCGACCTTCCTCCCTCAACATTAACACCTTGACATCCAAAAAAGGGGTGTATGTAAATGAAAAAAAAGATCTAAAAATTTACCCCATTCGATACAAACATCGTCGAGGAAGCATCAAATCAACAATCAGCTCATCTTTCCTATCCTTGTGTCGCAATCGCATTACCGCATCGGATAGGAGGCAAACCCCGGTGATTACATCACCACAATACTGCAACGTTGCTGATTCACAAATAACACCTTTGGAATTTCAGAACTTCAAGCAAAAAAGAAAAACAACAAAAGGAAAAGCACTATATAATGAATACAACTGCACCCAACTCACCCTAATACTGTCTATGTGCGGTTTGATTACACCGTCTTTATGGAGATCAAGAATGTGTACATAGCTTAAATGCTCGGCTCCAGGTGGAAATGATGTATCACTACAAAAAAAGGTCTATTGAAGCTCCAGCACCACTCAAAAACGAACAATAATTTGAATAGATGCCAGGAAAAATACTACTCAATAGGAACGCAGCCGAACAGCGTTATACGTCAAGTACAATGCCTAGCAACATCTCCTCCCAGTTGCTGCGATCATCCTCTTAACCACTACCATCCTTCAGGAATTGCTGCTAAGAGGAGAGAAGATTGAGTAGCAATTGAGGGGAAGATGGGAACAACTGGGAAGAGTTACTGCTAGGCTTTGTACTCGACGTGTTACGCCGTTCGAGCTGCATCGTAGCACACATTTTGCGCTCACTATGTGTGCATCTATAGCTCTATGTACGTGATTTACAGGCAGGACATGAGGACGTCTGGTGTGCATATTGCTGACAGTGAGGCGAAGCCGCAATATGTGGTGCTAGGCGGCTTCTTTCTACCTCATGACTTCGTAAAATACCAGTCAAGAAATCAAGAAACGACATTCACTGCCCATTGCAACCTCATGGGAAGACTGTTGAGGCACTTGTTCCTGCCACCAAGGAAAAAAAAACTAGGAATTGGACAGTTCGTCACGAAATTGAACTATCCTAGCTGAGCTAGTTGTATGAAGTTACTGAATGCTGTACCAGGGCGAATACTAACCCTGGTACAGCATTCAGTAACTTCATACAAAGTGGCACGCTTTCAATACTGCCATGGTACTAGTGCACACCGAGAATGTGCGTAATGAATGAAAATAGGTCTTCGTGAAGTTGTCACTTCATGGAAATAACCTGTAAACTAATGCTTTTGTTCATATAGAAAGCTCCCAGGAAGAAAGAACAGTTCCGATGAATAGAGGGAGATAGCCTCTTTGGGACAGTACAGGGTGGCAAAAGTGTAACTTCGACCCAAATGTTAAGGTGAATCGGAAAATTTGAGGAACTGCAAAACTAATTGTGAGGGAACATGCGACTCTCTCGCTATTATCAAAAAGTTAAAAGTGAATGATTGTTCGTGATGCCATTCACGGGAATCACACCCTTCTCCCAACAGGTATATGGAACCTAAAAATGGGCCAAACTAAACCGGCAACCGTAAGTCGTAGGTCGTAATTACGCACATCTCTGGTGCACACTTCATCGGTAGCCGCTCAAGTCGCAAAATCCTAAACGTTGATAGTGCATGATAAGATTAAGATTAAAAACAATATTACCAAAATTTAGGCTACATCAACGGGTGACATAAAAATAATTCTGGAACATACCGAATACGTTGGATAACTTTTTCATTAGCTGGAGACCATTTGCGTTGCTCTCTTTCTCGGTACAGATGAATTGCCTTAAAGCATTCTTTCGAGAATGTTCGGTTGTTCAAAGTTTGCTTAAAATATGTATTGACAAGAAAAGAGAAGTATGAAAAAAATTACATCATCCCAGTGACTCTTCTCGTATCGCAGTCGTTTCATATGTGGTTCCACTTCGCGCAACAACTCATTTTCTTCCTCTTCGGTTATAAATGAGGGGGTGACACGACAACCAGTAGCGACAGCTGTCTTCAGCTCATTCGGCCAAAGTGTGGGATTGTGAAAGTGTACCAATGCTGAGAATAATCGGCTGCAGATACGCATAAGGCCAGCCGATGTGACTAAAACAGAGATTTCAACAAAATATTGACTAGGAAAGCGTGTAATTCGTCAATCATTGGCGAGAAAAAGGACACGGCTGTCACTGGGCCATACTGTGTTTCACCGGGGGGCATAGCAGTGAATATACTAGGGAAAGAGAGAATGCGAGAAACAGTGCCGTATCCGGAAAGGAGGGCCAGAAATATAGATCACGCGCACAATTACTCAGCTAGCGTCGTTTTTGAAACGGACTACGGCATGCGCCACCGAGTGGCTCGGCACTTTCACTGTCTGTCGCTCAAAATCTATGAAGTAAGTGGGTGCGGGAGATTATCATGAGGGGAATTCCGACCTCAAAAACGTTCAGAATTTTCGGCATTCGCTCCAAATGGACTATATGAAAACTGGACATCAGCGCCGCACGACAGTTCACTCTCCCAGGACAGTCGCCTTTTGAGTCCGCTGCTAAGGATACTAACTAGCGTCCCACTAGCGGCAATAGTCGCTCAGGCAATAAGAGCGGCCGGCCCGCGGCCCCAAACGGGCTTCCGGGCGACCCGCGGCCCCTATTTTTTGGGCGGAGCCTAGGAACGGCCGACCCGCGGCCCCTAAAATTTTAGCGGCCGACCCGCGGCCCATGATTGCGAAATACCTTTGCCGGCGCTGACACTCTCACATTCAAAAGTTTGTTCTGTTATGGGAAGGTTATGCGTCAAATTAGTCTTTTACGGTACTATTGTACTTCAGCGGCCCCACTACCGACCCCAAAATCAAAATCATGCATTTCTCTGAAAACTTGCGTACAAAGGTAATTGGAGGTGCTGATCACGAATATCATGGTCATTTCGCATGATAATATCGATTTTATTGATTTTATCGATTTTTACATAACTTGACTCAACACTCACAATCTCGCTGAAACATTGCATGGAGTGGTTTTTGAGGGTGCTGAACACGGATATAGCAGTTCTTTTGCAAAATAAGCTTGTTTTAATTGACTTTCTCCTATTTTGCCTGTGAGGGGTGGTGTAGTTCTGAACTTTCCTGGAGGGTTCTCCTTCAAATCGGCTTCCTCATGGTAAATGCTTATCGTATTTGTAATCAGCACCTTCAAAAACCCCTGTACGCAAGTTTTCAGGAAGTTCCACGGGGAGAGTCAGAATTCGAAAAAAAAATCAATAAAATCGATACTATCATGCGAAACGAGTATGATATTCGTGATCAGCATCTCGAATTACCTCTGTATTCAAGTTTTTAGAGAAATCCATGATTTTGAGTTTGGGGTCAGAAGTGGGGCCGCTGAAGTACAATAGTACCGTCTTTTACATCTTCAGAAACTCATAAACTCCGCAGTCGCAATGGGTATTAGTGATATAAATTTTGATAACTTTGACAATGTCGCTGTCAGGATTTTCCAAGAATTAGCTTACGAATCAAAGTTGAATCATCTCGCTCAGCGGATTCTAGTGAGTTCATTCTTCTTTGAAGACAAGCACCATTCATTCGTTGTTATGTGAATCTTGCAGAGCGAAGTAGAGTTGCGCGCCATGCACGCTTGCAGAGACATGTCAGCATCGTCACAGAAGCTGGGTCGAACAACAAAGAGAACGAGCCGGAAACCGTTGAAAACCTGGTGAAGCCATTTTGGATCTTCACGGCATCCCCGCCTTTTCGGGAGGTATGCAGCTATCTGTTTCTTAACACTGTTATGTGCCACAAATGTAGACGCGCATCTATATTGTTGCAGACGGATTTGCGCGATTTAGCGGAGAAGTGGCAGCCTAGAACGAACGTTCTTTACTTTCAGAAAGTTACCTCGCTTTACAGGTTTAATCTTCTTCAGGTTAGTGTTTGGAAACCAGGTTCTACAAGACAAATTACACTGTTTGCAAAGTGACTTTTAGGTTACCTCGCTGCCACAGGAGATACAACAATACGCCTACACCTACGATGATGGTGCCACCGAGTTCAAATGGATTCCATGCACCGTCAGTTGCACCCATGCATGACGAGGACATCAATGTCATCTAGTGGGTTTTCGTCTTTTCATACACTTATATTGAACTTTAAGTACTTGTTCTTTTTTTCAACATAACATCCTTTTTCAATACTGTAATGTTTGCAGATTTTACTACACTACTGTGCTGATGGGAGACATCTGCCGTATAATTCAAACTTCAGGAGGCTCCTCTTTTGCCACCGAAAACGTACCGGAACGGTATTCACCAGTAGATTCTCTGTTAGTTTGTTGAAATTCTTGCTTGGAGATATTTTCCTTGTTCGAAGTGTTTTTATTCGCTACCCGATTCGAATCCGGTTGTTGTAGAAGTGATTTATTCATTTGATGAAGAAATATCTCTACTAGTTTATTTTTTGTTAGATTACGATTCGCTACGTGTTTATGTACATGATTCTGTGAGTTTTCTTTGTTAGATGCAGACTTTGTTGTGTACACTCAATCTGTGCTTTATTTTTGTCCACAGAAGAAGTAAACTTCAACATCCACCCTTGTAAACATAAAGACAACTCAAGTTGTCCTTAAATGGAATCGTATGAGAACGAAAATGAAAGGATTTTGATGAAAGGGACGTCCCCTACATTTTTGTTATTGGATCTGCGGGCGACCCGAGGCTCACTACCGGCCGAGCCGCGGCTCATCAACGGCCCACCCGCGGTCTTGGGCGACGGGTCGGCCGCTACTGGACCGCGGGTCGGCCGTTCTTATTGCCTGAGCGTAGAGGGATTAGAAAAAAAAGGAATTGTGTGGCTACGACCTGGAGAAGTCACAGTAATCCAAAAACAGCGCAGCAGTGGTGATGCGTGCCATTACGACACTCGTACGGACAATCCCGAATTGTCCTGAGTTTAGCACGGAGGATGTTGGGGAATTTATGTATATCAGATGCGTGCGTTTAACGTGCGTGCGTCTACATGATGAAGCATAGGCCAACTCGCATCGATGACGCAGGTCAGACACACGTTTATGGCCTCGCGACGGCCGCGCGTTCTTTTCGCTGAGAATTTCATGCCGAATGACCAGTCATTATGGAAAATCTTTCGCAAATGGATTCATACGTCTGATGAGTCGCATCTGGTATGAATTGCCATTTGACGTCAACTAAAAATGCTCGCGTCTTTTACGTGTAGTTAAGGCAGAATCAGGTGACTCCGCTCGCACGCGCTACAACGTGTGCAATTTGGCACTCCGACTGTCGTCCCGTTCACAAATCTTACCGTCATCACCGTTCTCAATTTCGTCCAGTCTTACTGTTTCTTATTCTAACCTAACAAACAAGTAGTGATGCGCAGCGCACATCGACTTCACCCAGAGTTTCTAATAAGTCAGCATTCCCCCATAAATCAACTGTTATACATACTCTCATCAGACAGTAAATTGTTCACGGTTGTTGGGTCAACACTTTTAACGAGAAAGTAGAAGAGCAGATGACAGAACTGTGGAAAATCTCAACACCAACTACGCGTATCACTTTATCTCGTGCTTTCATCACTGTTAACTTACAAACTGAAAATCTTTTGATTAGATAATGAGCAGCTGTAATGCTAATCCTAAAAAAATAAGCATAAAATTATGCATAATTGCAACAAAAAAGAGTAATGTTAAGTATACCAGTGCTGCAACTTTCTTTCAAATTCAAAATCGAGTCAATGGTAAGGAGTCATGTAAAACTAGACCACAGTGAATGAGCATAGGAATATTTACATTTACAAGGTCAAATATTTGTCTACAAAATGCAAAAGTAAAAGTAAAATACAATAAATCTGCCTAGGCACTCGCGAGAACGTATGGCACATGGAAGAGGTGAAATTTTGCTATAATATATACATGTTACATTAAATAAAGGTCCAACAGAGTATCTTTTAAGACAAAACAGAGGCCATCACAGATCTACGACGGCTCTCAGAGAGAACGAAGTCTTTACTTTTCCTCAAACAGAGCCTTCATATCCCTCAATGAGCGTTGCAGCTCTTCACGGAATTTCTTCGAGCTCTGAAAATAGATGACTAAATGAATGGAAACATTCATAAAACCAAAAAAAAAATTGCCTTTATGCTGAGAAAGTGAAACAAAAAGTGCGAAATACCATACCGTGTTATCTGCAGACCGTTTGCTAGAAATATGGAAAGAAATCTGATGTTCGCCAGCAACAATATACGACACTCCATAACCGCGATCCGCTACAGGTCCGAAACCACCTGGAAAAAGAGCAAAATCACGTAAACTTATGAACCTGTCTCGGTCAACAACTGACTGTGGTCCGAATCGACATTAAATAGAAAAAAGAGCGAGGAGGGGAGGGCCAACTTACCCCCAGCTGTTGTCAACCTCAACCTCTGCTCCTCATCCATTCCATACATTTCAGAATCAACTTGATTCAGTGGTGTTTGACTCGTCGACAACAAATACATCGGTGGGAAGATTTTGTCGAAGAATGGTGACTCTTCTTCGAGGTATCGTTTGATAACGTATCTGACATCAAATCAGTAATAAAAAGATTAAAATCGAAAGAGAAATGAAGAACATACAATGCAAATAGGTGGCGGTCCACTCCCTTGCCACACATTGCATCTCTGTACAATTCCTGATGACGATCACATGCCTTTCTGAGCAGCTGGAGACGCTCGGTCCGCTAGAATTTTGAGGATTACGTTGGAAACCCGGGATATCCAAAAAGAAACGGCAAATCTTACAGTTTTCTTAGGATCAACCATTGCAAGCACGAATTCTGATGACTGTGTCGTGCATGAACGAACTGTTTCTGTACGTCCTTCCCGATATAGACGGGTCATAGATGCTTCATATGTAAGCGAGAACTTGTTTTGATCCTGAAATCAGTGGGAGTGACGAGAAAATGGAAATGTAAGCTAAGAGAACTAAGCAAAAATATAAAACTGATAGGATCTTAGAGAACGCGGAAATTTAATTAATAATTGATTATTTCACGTCTGCGGACACAGACCACCCGCAAGCGTGGCGTCAGGCCGTTTTGCCTTTGCGAACTAGGGAAAAAAGAACTGAATATGGTTCAAGAGATGTCATAACTCATTCTAACACCTTATTGGCCATCTCGGTTCAAAAAAAAAACTGTCGATTCTAAGGAAGGTCCAGGAATGGCGGTTTTCTATACCCTGTCCTACCTGAGCTTGACGCGCACGGGTGGTAAGTGTCCGATAATCATAATTTTATGTTCCGAGTCGGAAACTGACCTTGTAATAAGTGTACTGCAAACACATTTGTAGGTATGCATCCGGTGAGACGTTCAACTTCTTTATAAAACCCTTGCCGTAATCAGTCCAAACCAAAAGCGCCATTTCGACGTCATCGATCAAATCCTGGGCGACTTTCATAGACACTTCGATTGCATTCTAAACAAGAAAGGTGTCGATTAAGGAATAAGAACGTAAAATGCTCATGGCTTTGATAACAAAAACAAAATGATCGATAAATGTACCAAGGCTGGCTCCGGAATGTCCCACTTCAGTCGCTCAGGCTTCAAGCGAATTGTAGGTTCACCCTTGCAGTTACCATTCTCGTCGTAGCGCTCTTGCATGATGTCTTTCAGCGTCATATACTCACTGAAGTGAGCAGTCACTGCAGCGTCACCCCTGAAACGCCTCGCGTGAATTTTCCAGAGTGACAATGTTGAATATTTCGGCGAAAAAACGACATGAACACAAAAAAAAAAAACGAAAAGCTACCAGGAATGCTCGGCATTGAGTCCAACATGAGCGTTCTTCGAGATGATGATGTTGAATGATTTGTCGAACCATCGATCGTACCCTTTCCCATGGAGGAGGTTATGAGCCCAGCGATCCAGCTTGCTTGAGTCATTCTGAAATCCATGTGTGTGTAAGAATAATATCAATAATAACAAGTTTTTGATGCTCTTTCCATCTGTCACAACCTTATCACTTGCAAATTTGAAACAAAAAATTACTAACAATCAAAGCGCTGGTGGCGCCCCTATGATAATGACTAGGCTTGGAAAGAACATTCGTAAAAGCAGACATACCTTATCATAAGAAACTTCCTCGTCATCGAGAATAACCACAAAAGCAGCTCTCTCAATGTCATTCAAGCTGGTTCTATTGATACCAGACCGGAAATAAGCACGACGAGTTTTTGCCCAATGGGTACGTTCTCCAGCGGTAAGGACAGCCAGATGCCTCTGGAACAAACTTGATACTTTTTCTTCTGAATTTCAGACCTATATAGGCAAAAAAAATAATTTACCTCGACAGGTTGCGGTTCAATCTCTTGCTTAAGAATGGCGTCGTACTGATGCTGTATCTCACACGGCTCCAACAACCTAAATATACAAAAAATTGACATATTTGTTGGTCTTTTCAAACAGGTTTGGTTATGAGAAGCTATAATATTTACTGCATAGATACCACGCAAAAATAACAAAAGTTCTATCACAGCGAATTCCTAGCAGTAGGGAATAACTGTACAAAAAAAACTACAACCCACCTTTTTCCATTGTGAATAATCACCTTGAACCAGCATCCTCTATTGTAAACAGCAACGTGCTTGGCATCATCCCAGTGGAAGAATCGATCACACTGAAATTCAGAAGAGTTAATTCGCTTCAGCGCCAAAAAGCCGTCCAGCAAACTCCGGGCGACGCACAAATGTGACTTTAGCAATGAAATGGATGCTGACACAAACAAATTTCAGAGGCACAGGCGAGAACTCCATTTGTCACATCCAAAGTAGAAAATGGTAATCGCCGTGGCCTTTTTTCCAACCATTTATGTTAATTGCACATTAATCATAGGCAAAACGAAAAAATGTGACGTTTTCGCGTCACATTCACATGCCTATGACATGCGTGCCGCTATAGGGTGCCTACATTCCCTTGCCGACATCTGCACCGTTTATCTAGACTGAAAGCGGTATGCCACAAACAAATTTCTAAGTGGGTCTATTCATTAAAACGCTCACAGCCATAGTTGGAAGGCAGCACCCATCCAAATCCTTATGCCTGAGATTTTCCCAAATATGGGGACAGACGTAGAAGTCATGTGCAATAGGGAACTGGTGTAAAATGGACAACAAGCTCATGAAATAGGAGTGCTGGGCATGAAATGGCTCCCCCTTGACTTTGGCGGCCTCTCACACGGATGTCGCATGCGCTTGTGCAAATGACGTAGTCAGTGTAAGGTGGCGTGTTGTCGCAGAGCAGAAATGTAAACACTGAGTCCGTGATTCCAACTCGAATTTCTGCGCGGGTAATTTACCATTCTTAGTGTTTCTTTATCATTTATGGTACACTGACAGTTTTTATCACCAGTGACACCGTAAAGGCAGCACCAGCCTAAATCCTCGATTTGGAGCTGAGGTGTGAGTGGTAAAATAGAGAGTGAGCATATCACAAACGTGAGAAGAGCACAAGTAATGATGACCTACCTGCAGAGAAACCAGGATTGCCGTCACGGACTCGGCAGGATTTCAGTGGTCCGACACGCCACTTAAAGGCAGCACCCACGGAAATCCTCACTTTCGAAGTGAGTCGTTCTCCGTGTGGTCGGCTGCCAGACAACCACAATGTTAACTTGAACACAGAAAAAAGCGGCCTATCTGTGGAGATACGGCCGTGGACACAGAAACGAGCGTGGCCAATTTGGTGTCCGCCACGCCAGCTAACGCTATTGACATATGGAATATAATGTTGTATATGGAATATCCTACAGTGTAGGGTGTGGAATCCACAAGAATTCATGACGATACGCGCGTATACTCTCAGCGGAAAACTCGCCCGCGCTGTGGACGCATGGGGAACAGCACCTTCATTTCTCGTCTTCCGGCGCGTTTCACGCTGTTTCATCACTGCCTATGAGTCCACCGTCCCTGATAACTTTGAAATTCAGCGAAATCTCCAACACAAAAATTTCCGTGGGTGCTGCCTTTAACGCTATCGCGGTGCGTGATCTGACGCAGTGGATGTGCGTACCATTCACAGGGTTTCGTGGTGGGACGCGTGCACGCCCTACAGCGGAGCACTCTTTTGCGCCTTCGACACATGAGAAAGAGCGCCTTCATTTCTTGCGTTTCTTGCTTCCTTCACGCAGCTTTGGAATCGCCGCCCCCGAAAACCCCGAAATTCAGGAAAATCTTCAATGCAAGAATTTCCGCGGGTGCTGCCTCTAACTCAAAGCCGGACAATTTCAATGAATGTTGCCCTCAGCACAATTTCGAATCTGAATATACTTGATAAATGACAAAACCTCTTCTCCAGGTACACGGCAACTGTTGAACAATCGTTCGTACTGCATCGTGCAGAAAGGAACCTTCGTACGTGGAGCAACTGAGAACTAAAACAACAACTTCATCATCAGAATTGGGCAAATTCACAAATGTAAAACTATGATTACACTAACCGGTGTCACTTCCTGCCTATCCACTTGCCTACGAAACAGCAAAGCTGTGTAGGTGACATTCGCCGCGCGAGCGGCCTGACTATCCGTTGGATGTTCGTGGAGAGCGCCCTAAAAATGTGCAGATTTTAGTTGCTCCATGTGAGATTGCTATTTCGAGTCCACGACCAAAAGAATGGAGAGGAAAAGAAACTCACAAAGCCATAGTAATTACTGTTAATCATTATGGGACTACGCTGACGCATGTACACGAATTCCTCCCACCAATCAGTTACCTAAACGAACAACGCGAATAACAAAAAGGGCCAATTTGAAAAAAAAAGATTGAATGCCTCACATAGTTGGTGCTGAGCCATGATTTGAGCTGCAGATACCTTTGTAGTCTACGACCAAGCCCTTTACGGAAAACTTCAGATAAATGTTCAAGCTCCTCGAACTCTTCGTCGTTCAATATTGGCCTCATGGAAAGCAAGTGCTGAACCATTCATAATACAATAAACATCATTGAAAAGCTTAAAAATAACCTACCCTTTCAATAGTATCATTAAGAGAAGGAAGAGGTAGATGAGGCAACGCTCCTTGATAAGAATGCATCATAGGTCCGGATTTCGACATAAGATTCAAGAGACCCTAAAATGAAAAAAAAAGGTTACAACAATACCTTCATATCTAACAGGTATAAAATAAGCCTCATTTTCTTCGAAGATATATGAGACCCACGTTTTTCTGAATTGAAGGCACTGCCTCATAAGCCACAATCCCGGCATAAAAAAATCAATGCAAAGGGGTTCAGAATTTTGATTATTCCGTCTCCCAGAGACAATAATAACAAAATTGTGGTCTCAAACAGGCGCTGCCACTACAAATTGGCTTTTGAGTGTGGCCGAAGAAACTCACCAGCCATAGCTTGGTAGGTGTAGATATTGGCTTGCCAGGCTGCTCATACATCCATCCTTTGTATGATAGTAAGAGTTTAATACTAAGCCTCAGAAGTTGCACCAACACAAACCAGATCAAAGCGCCAGAGATTAGAAGAGAAATGCAAAAACCTAAGAGACCGTCTCTGAAAAGAAAAAAAAGTGTTGGACATGTGTGGTTTGTTGAGAAGTCGTACATACGACCGAGCAGAAACTGAGTGAGTACAAAGTATACACTCACCCGAATAAAAAGTAAAGGATATGGTACTCGATAAATGGAAGTATACCAAATGAAAGATCGTGACGAAATATGGACAGGATTGAGATGGCAGCAATAACTATCGAAATAGTGATAGTGTTGGCTGGGAACATCCCAGCCATGAAGTTGTTCTAAAATTAGCGACTGAGATGGAAGAAAAAACTGCAAAGCGTCATCAACATTTCTTACCTTGAAACGCCCAATTCTTCTTTTATAACCACGTTGGAACGCATGCCATATATCGTGCAGCAGCTCCTGGTCATAGCTCACCGAGACACCGTCGTGAGTGACTGAAAAACATTGCCGAATAATTAAGCAGAATTTCGAAAGTCAAGAGTCAGACTCATTATTGAGAATAACACTTGGTAAAATGCTCTATAGTGCTACCTCATATGTTTAGGGCAATCTAACGGTCCAAAAGATAGACGTGTTGGGACTGACGAGGTCCATGATCACCTTCAGTCAGTCTGCTGTAGCCTACGATTCACGACCGGAAACCCGAGAGATCCTGCATGTTGGAAATAACGTTCTCGGTTACCGAATTAAATGAACAGGTAACCTCCCGAACAAATTGATGGGTTGGTGGTTCATACTATCAAGCATTTCCCATACTCATTTTTTCACCTACTAAAATTAGCGCTCTGGTTTTTTCCACAGAAATACGTCCCTAGAGCCGCTGGATACAATGTGATGCAGATAATCCTACTTATCCACGCTGCACTATGTTCTTCAGATTCGGAAATTTGTAGACCACAAAGAGGTCATTTCACGATCCCTTAGGCCTTTGTCGAAGAAACGGCCAGTGAGTCAAAGTCGATTCCAGCGAAGTGGACTTGATTAGCAAGTTAGAGGAGACTTGACCTTTTAGACGGTTTACGATCGACAGTAACAATCGGTGGTGGGTTGAACTCCCGAGACTACCACATCGGGCTCAATGCAATCTCGAAGTTGCATATTATAGCACAACGAGGACTAATACATTTATGTATGCGTTTTTTTTTTGTTGGAAGATTATCGAATTAAGGTTTTTAGGGAAAAGAGCCCAAAAAAAAAACACAAATTTCAATAGAAAAAAGGTATACGAAAACAAATGTCGGGCATTCAAAGGCTTGCATCAACCTACTGCCTAACTCATATTCCATCATATTCCTTTCTACGGAAGATCCTAGGGGAAGGACTAGTCTGTTATGAAACGCAGATCCGTTGTTCTACTTTCGCGATTATGAAATTTTAAATCACTCGTATTTGCACTAAATGACGTTACCTATAGCGAGACGATTAGGAGGCGATCATAAAGTTGCGGGGAAAGACTGCTTAACCACTAATAAGTTGTAAGAAAACCTCTGTCGAGTTTATGTAAATCACATATTTTCTGAGGGTGCCGGTAGAGTCCCCGAGGAGTATAGTACCTAGCCTCGTTGTCACCGCAGCGGCTTCATTTTTGATACGCATCGACGGCTGACCATCTACAAGCGATTCAAGTATTGAAAACGAAGTCACCACGACGACGGCAATGACAAGTCCTATACTCTTCGAAAAATATATCCGCAGCTTTCGCTGAGTTAAGAGTGACACCCCAACAGACAGCGATACCGCTCCGTATGAGTAGATTACATGTATTGAATGAAGGAAACATATTAATCTGCTATCAAACTACCTATCTGATGCTACAACTTGTCTACACAAGCGGATGCCCTCACAGATGCCGGGGGTGGACAGCTGTGTTTCTCGTTTGTCGTATTGTTTTCTGAAGAAAACTATACAGGTCACAAGCCTAAAGGTCCCAACCGACAACCAAATTTCCATCTTGTGAGCCATTGGGACACAAAATTAGTGGAATTTCTCCAGTTTCGGCTTACTCAAATCAGGAAAACGGAAGTTTACCCTAATACTTATCGATACAGTGATCAAACATGGCCAGTATCAAGTATCAGAAGAACCTATCAAAAACTTATACACTTGATCTTTACTTGTCATAATTCAACCAATTATTAAAGTTCATTACTATTACACCACGACTGCAAAACTAATTTTAAAAATAAATTCCATACTTTGAAGTAGTTCGGAGGAAATACGGAGCAGTCGCAAGTCACACATACTCGGACAATGACATCTACTGGTTCTCTGATTCTCTTTTATACAACGTAGTCAAAAAAGTTCCAGATTGCGACTAGTTTTGACACGAATACAGTTACCTATTGGTCGTTTTTATACTCCCAACAGCCCGATAACTTTTTTTTCGTGCGAGGTTGTAAATAGTTACGGTAACAGAGATAAACACAAAAAAACCTTGGATCGTAACAAAGCTGGAACATAGCCATAACTTTTACTTTCGCAACCCATTAAGAAACAAAAGCGGCACTAGACTTTTGAATATGACCTATCGGCGGCGACAGAGGCTCCAAAGGCCTCTAATATTTCCGATGTTGAATGGAGAAAGCATCGCAAAAAGCATCCAATGCTCAGTGTTTTCTGAACAACTCCACATCTCAAAGAGGTTTTGAGAGTTTTGATCTTGAAGGCTCACGAAAAATTTTCAAAATTACTTCATAAACGGATAAAAACTTTGTATTAGTTTATTTTTATTCAAAGTTTCTATGCGGGTCCAGAGTGGAAGACCTCACTTCACCCATGGAATGTATGACTAGTAAGAAAAAACAGAAATGAAAAAATGATGAAGACGAAATAAAATGGAGAACAAAAAGGTTGATGTGCTAGAAGAAGAGAACAAAGGCGACGATTGCCAGAAAAAAATGAGTACGGTAGAGGAGCCATCGGAATAGAGAAAGCATCATAGAGCAATATATTGGCTATTATCAACACGTATAAATTAACACGTACGGCAGCTATCAATCAAGGAGACGACACATTGTAAATGCAAGTATTGTATATAAAAAATAGCTGTCCTATTTATTAGGTAGCGATGAACATGTTGCGAATCAGTACCGGCGCATGCCAACTGGATTTTTTTCCCTTTTTCTCTATTAAATTTTTATTCAAAAATTCCAGGCCATAATGCAGACCACCGGATCATTGGAGAAAGCAAACTGAAGAAATTTTGGGAAGACCATGGCAATGTGGAACCAGTGACCGGCGAGGATTTAGGAAGCTGGAGGAGCTGCTCCCTCACAACTAAGGTGGAAGAATATGGTCTTCAAGTAACAAGTAAGTAACAAGTAACATTCCAATTGAGCTCAAACGCCTACCAAACAAGAAACTGTGTACTTTGAATGGGAGCTTCTCCCAGGGGTGATGTTTATTTTTTTATTATCTTTGAGAGCTGCATTATTTCACTAGGACGTTTGTGATTACCAAACATCTTATTATCCTTACTCAAAGAAACATCTAAACCAAACTGTTTATACCTAATCAGAATCGCTTACAACTGTTTTTTTTTTTCACATAGAACCATATGGGGCGCAAAAAATGTGTGGTACTCCTGCTCCAAAGAGACAGAGCTTCTCTACATATTTAGCGTAGAAACTCCACCCTTATGAATGTTCTCTCATCGTTTTTGAAACAGATGCCAGACATCTAACCAACAAAGTCTGAAGGTCAGTGGAAAAACCCACAAATTAGTGTTATCTTAAATGTTTTTCGCTTAATAAAACATTGCATTTGATGATAAGTCCACCTTGTGATGCTGAAATACAAATAATTATGAATAAGCACTTACCGGTGAAGGAGAGTGCAACGGCACTATGGGCCTCAGCCATGGTTGCTCAGAGCTGTTAGTTTCCAACAAATGAAATCGGTTTTGGTGGTTTCGGGTGCAACGTGCTGCAGATGGCGCCGGGTTCTGAGGTTGTCGACGAGGGCGTCTGCAAAGACGACGACGTAAACACGACCGAGAGATCAATAGGAGTGGTAGGTGGCAAACAAATTTAGCAACATGCAAAGCGGCTAGAGCGAAAAAACACGTTGCAACGCAACGGTAGAGCGCCAGTGATCAGATCCTGCGAGTACAAAGTACAGCGAAAAGGGGCGGGCGGTCGCTGACAGCCACCGGTTGTACGGAGGACACGTACGCGGCTGACCGCCCGCCCGTCTGATAAGGATCAAGCTAAAGTTTAAACACACAAAGAGCAGCTTAACTCATGTGCTTTGCAGGAAAAAAAGTCACAAAGTCAGTTTCACATCAACTGATATTTCCTGTCGTTTTTCTATTCCTGCAAGAACACAAGGGTACAAAGTACACGCGAACATTGCGACCTGCGTTCCTATTTCTTGTAATTCGGCGATAACAACCAAGGTCAGCGCAATGGTTTTACTGGGCAAAGTTTGTTTCCGAAGGCCACACTCTGGACGCTAATTATGGTGTAAACGATACGAAATGAGATATAAAGTTCCGCTGTGTAAACACCGCCGCGTTCGCCATGCGAGAGAGCGACAGCGTAAGTGACGTCGAGTTCAAAGTACGACTGGGCGGACGCAAGGATCACGTGCATCCATCCATCTCGTATACGACCTCTTTGTTCGGTATCGGTGACATATCAGGCAGCCACAGTATGCGTGGTTAAGACTAGAGAACCGAAAACACAAACCAAGATCCACGAAATTACCGGGAGGGTAGGCATCTTGATAGGCTCAATTTTCAAATATCCAAAATAGCTGAATTTTGCTTCCGAGATTTATTCCGAAGAAAAATCCAATGACTCACAACCTAATCCACAATCTGGTTGAAATCAGCTGAAACTCTCAGCAGTAATTTGTTCAACTTTATTCATGTTTCAATATGTGTAGCAGCGGCAGACGCTGGAAAGTGGAGAGGGGTGTGAGAAATAATTTAGGGCCTCCTCCACTTCGGGGACCAAAACGGCCCAAATCTTAAGAATGAAGAAACGAAAAATAAATTCAAGTTTGAAAAAACAAAAAAAAATAGATAGGTATTATAAAGTAACAGCAGTAGTAATAATGAAATTAAGCAAGAAAGGCTAAGCCGATTTAAAACTTTCACCCATTTATGAAGCAATTTTGAGGCGTTCACCCACCCCTTTGCGCTCGCCTGTGATGTCTAGCGATGGTATCTGCACGAAATCCTTTATCTGTATAAATCTGGGACACTGAATGTGGCCGAAGTGAACATTTGCAAGTCGAGCCTTAGTCTTTCGTGAGGCAGTCCCGTAGCTACTTCTTCAAGGTCTTCACCATTGAGAACTAATGACCAAAGCTGTTTTTCCAGTCAGCAACATTCCATCATCAGTGATGGAACATTATGTGGAGGGATGAGTCACTTAAATTGCCGAAAGTGCTCCCGTTCATAGTCCGACACCCGAATTTTGTTTTGCTGTGAATCAAAAGTGCGGAACTTCAGTTTTGACTTCAAACCTACTTCAGTCGGTTTTCGAACGGGAATCTCTGATTTCCAGTCCGTTATCGAGATTTTATGAGGTTGACCCTCCTCTACACATTGACAACGATCACTATGCAGCAATTCTGTAATTGCGCTGTGCTGACATAGGAATACGTACTTCCAAATGTGGTATATGCAATAGAGAGTAATGATTGAAATTGTTTATGTTTGTATGAGGGGGTAGAGGGGAGTTTTTTGTTGTTTTTTTGTAAAGTTCCCATAAAAACCTCATGAAGTTGTCATGAAGTTGGAGAAAACACCTTGAATGGAATTGAATGGAATGAGTGTAACCATGCTGGAGCACTCATACTTCCATTTATGCAATTAAAACACACACGTTGTTAATTTCTTCCGTAACAGAAAAAGAATGAGGTAATTTCTCCAATAACAAGCACTGTTCATCCCGAGAACTGAAAATCGAAAAATTACGATGAAATTGGGAATGGCAACATTTCATAGCTTGTTGTTCTAAATTTTTCCTCGCATTCCATTTGTCGGAAGTGCGAAGGACACCTGCGTATCCCAAAAAATCAACCCATAACTTTGTAACCACAGGATGGACTAGTGCAAAACGTTGACAACAGCGTTCGTAAAAATAAAATAGCTCAGTCTTTCAACGACACTATCTCTCATCGTCATGCGCATTTTCAGAAACTGCTAGTTCATTGTTTGCAACGGAAGCAACTCGTGGACAGCATCGGCGTACACAGCGTATAAATTGCCTTCGTGCAAAATCTTGGAGCTAGTTGCTCTCATTAATCATTGTGACGCACCCAGTTTAAAATCGTAGTAATCTTCCACGGGCTACAAATGGTCATCACAGCCATTTTTGCAACAATGGGACGCGCAAAACCATTGGAACATTCAGAGTTCAGTGTATTCGACGACAGTTACAGTGTATTCGATCCTAGATGGCGTACTAGCGCACCGCTCACCCTCTCTCTGCTCTGTTATCTCTAGCAAGGCAAACAAGTCATTGATAGCTTAAGGTGATGATTGGCTATGATACGCAGACAATGATTAGGATATGGACGGAGAGTGAGCGGTGCGCCAGCACGCCACCTCGGATCAAAAACACTATCAATTCCTAAGCATGCACATACATGAATACCCAACTAAAATTCGCGTTTGGAACAGACTATACTCTACGCCCTCTCAGGTAACACGTGGTTGACTCTCTCGTACATATCTGTAAGCAATATGTGAGTTCTTTTTGGCTAGTTCTGGGCTGGGATCCATGAACGCATAACCACGCAAAATCAGGTCTGACGTTTCGCGTCTCCCAGCATTGCGTTGTCCATAGCACAACCAATCACGCTGTCGTTGGTTTTCAAACATGCTTCACGAGATATTTGAAGATTTTATGTTCACTCATTCTCATTTCTTCATTTTCACCATTTTTACTTTAAACTCCCTAACACCCTAGTCCTCAAAATGGTGGAGATCACAGATTTTTCCCACTCTCCCCTCTTGGGTGCCGATTTCCGCGTCTGCCACCTGTACGCTGTTGATAACCACCCTTTTGTGTCCCTCTCGAAGTTGCTACGTGCTGGCAGGCACCTATCCTGCTTTGGATCAATGTCATCACGCTAAGAATCAAGGACGCATACCGAAGGAAAATCAGAGGCGCATGCATAATCGAGACTACTCATGATAAACTTATTAACGCCTTCTCCCCGAAATTACCCATTACTAACACGGGCGTCAATGCATTTACCCTGGGTAATCCCAATAATGCACACAAGCTCAGACTAGGAAACCGACCTTCACGTCCTGCGCGTTCTAACATTGCGCATTCTATCGGTAACTAATCACGCTAAACCGTCGTTGCTCTGTGCGGTTGTTTCATGAATCCCAGCTCAGAAAAAGCTGACAGCTACGCATGAATCTAACCATATTCTGAGGCAGACACCATTCTTAACAACCTTTTCGCAGGTCCCGATAGCCAGTGCTGTTGCCCATCGACATGACTGATAAGCTGTTATCAAACAATCTGTTCAAGAACTACCTTTTTATTTAAGGGGTTTTTACAGTTGTTAGCAAGTTGCGGTGCGGCGCGGCGCGGGAAACCACTCGCTGCGAGCTGAATTCTCGCATTTCAACTCGCGCTAGGGTCGCGGCAAACGTCGCAGGTTGCCGCAATTAAAAAACTGGAAATGCTTCATCAGCATAATTCGACACGAAAGTAATATAGTTTTTCCTAAGTAAAACGGCAGAATAACTGTCGCGAGAGGTGAGCACAAGTTTTATGAGAGAAATCACTTGGAAAAAACAAACATCAAACAAGAAAAACGTTCAAAATGCATGCGGCTGCGAAGAACAACTGATTTGCCGCGTTGCCGCAGCGGCAAAGAATGCCTCGGAGTATTCCTTGCCGCAGCCCGCAGTGCGAGCTCGCAAAATGACGCGCCGCTGGAAAAAGTGTACAAGGATCCCCTTGCGGCATTTGACGCAGCGAGCTCGCGCCAGCTCGCACTGCGTTGCCGCTCCCTATGCTTAAGCATAGGACGCGGCACGACGCGTCAAAACTGTAAAAACCCCTTTACTCACCTCTCTCTACTATCGCACAACAGTTACATATTGCACGTCAGTCGTGACCTAAAGAGATTTGGTTCTCACATCAGAACTCAATCTCCTGTTACGTATTACCTTCTGCTGTTACCATATATGAAAAATTGCTTGAACAAATGACTTTGTGGACACACGAATACGGTGAAAACCTTTAAGTACGACGTGGAAAAAGAAACCACACACCATTAGTAGTGATAGAAATGCAATACCCCAACCAATACATTGAACACCATGGCAGGCCGTAGCATGATCAACTGTAAACAACAACTTAATGGAATGTTGCCCCATAGACAACTTGGCAGTTGCTATCGTCAATGAAAACAACAGCATTTGTCTACCATGACGTCGTAAGATGTTGACTAAGCACTAATCATTGCGTGCCTCCACCCCTACAATACTAAATCCCTTGGCAATATTCAAAACAAAAACAGTTGAGAGGAGATAAATCACTAAGATCTAGAACACCTTGAGGATGTGCTTGTACATGTATGATCAATTATCCACTGAGAAGAAGAACACTACGCCCTTAGATATGCTGAGGAGCAAGAAATTGTACCCACAGAGGGGTCAAGAGTCGAGGTCCCCTTCCGGACCCACTTCACTGAACGAAGAGTCTGGACTCTGCTCCTTCTCATCGTTGCTCTCTTTTAACTTCGCATGATGAGGTAACTCAATAGGCTCCGAACGAAGTGAAGACAGATACGGTATGAGGCGAACATGAGGTGGTATGTAGAAGGCGCGCGGATTACGAAACTCTGTGAGACGTTCGTTACTTCCTCGCACTGATATGCCTGAAGAAATTCATGTAAAGGTGGAATCACCACTATGAAACAATGACTAATAAGCAAACTAACTTCTGGACTTCAACATGAGGAACTGCGCCACGGCATGAGCAAGCGCTCGTTCCAGGGAATTCTCAAACACCCCGATATAAACGGCATCGTCCTTACCGGACGCAGGAGAACCAGTGGAGCAGAAAAACGACAGCAACTCTCCCTCGAGATTATCAATGAAACCCTGCAAAACAAGTGAATCAGAAAAAAATAGAAGTGTTGGTAAATAAACGCAATCGATGAAGTGCGACTCACCCAAGGTAAGCGCTTCCCAGAAAGTAAACGTTTACTTCTGCTGTCCATACGGTCGAAACAAGCTTTACCATAGTAAGCGGGATGATCTGGAAGTCGTTTCATACAGCTCATCTTAATCTCCAACATGTAATGTTAAAGATACTTACGTTTGCGCCCGTCAACGTCAGACAATTTCGATGATTTGGAGGAAGGTCCTGGTTTTCCGCCGACAACAAACCAACCGCAACCATCGTTTCCTTTCAAATCCCCCTTCTCGAGAATCTGACGTTGTTCTTCCTCGTCACGCTCGATAAAATCATTCCACACCTGCACACTAATACATTCAGAGCAGAGTGACTAGTTCACATGCTTGAGATTACCCAACCTTCATGCTCTCCTCATCCAGGAACAATCTCTCGAACGCAGTCATTGTATGTGGTACAAGGTCAGAGAAGTCTGTACAGATGTCGTCTTTATCCGCAAAACTCATTAGAATGCGGACTGCAATAGAAAACCTAGGAATGACACATTTCAGTCACGACTGCTCCCACAAAGTACTTCAATGGATTGGCTGGAAATTCATAAATTCGAAGCAGCAAAACCAGAAAGCCTACCACTTTCAAGGCGACGCTGTCTTCTCGATCCCATAGAACTTTTTACAGTCACTCCTGTACTTTCGACATCTAAGAAACGACGCATCCTGAAAGTAGCCGGCCATCTGTTAAAACAAACGTGAATAGAAAAACGGTATTACTTCGGGAGAAGATTCAGAACCCCTTTCATAGTTAATTTCAAAAATTTGGGAATCCATGATTCAATGAAACTGAACGGATAAAAAAGTGAATACCTATGTGGGAACATTCCTACCTATGTGATATTATGTCATTGTTTGTGAAGCTTTGGTAGCTGACAATAATGGGAAGCGGCGGTGCTTTTTCTTATAAATCTTCCGAAGAAAAGCAGAAATTCCTCTTCTAGGCATGCTTTTCACAAGAGAAAAAACATTTTTGTCGAATTCAATTTGAACGAATTTTCGACAGAAATCATTAATTATCGAAAATGACTGACAAGACGCATCGGCGTTCTCACAATTACCCTTAGTAAAAAAAATACAAGGAACATTCCCTACTGGGTAAATAATGCAGGAAATTATGTAAACTGACATGTAGATCTGCAGAGCAATCATCTGTAGAGAGATAAAACATCATACTTTCGTTCCGCCCTTCTCTCCTTGTTTTTCCTTGATCGCGATGCAGGAAATTCTCCAGACTCACTAAGAGCGTTGTCAGGAAGCTCATCGCCACTTTCCGAGAAATCAAAACTGAAATAAGTACTACAATTTATTGTAGACCCATCATAGATTCTGAGCATAAACCAGTTTGAATCTATAAATATTAGCGAGTAAAAGCATGAGACTGTATGCTAATAGCGAGAAAGAGGAGAAGTGACAGAGAAGTGTTGCTGATTTTTTATCGGAAAGCCCACAAGAAAACAGTGTTCAGTAGGCGTCGATGGCGGTGGCATTTTCGCGACCTCGAGACGCACGCGGCGCGACCGCTACGCTCACGTTAAAATGATAGCTGCAGTGGCGAATCTGGGTTTTCTTGATAGTTGTTCATCACATGATGTTACCTAGTAAGAAAACTTTAGCTAACGACCAAGAAAACTCCTTAGTTTGTTGCCCAAAAGAGGATTCCCGGTAGAGCGATGCGGTCGCGCCGCGTGCTTCTCGAGTCCGCGAAAAGGTCATCTCCATCGACGATCGCTATAGATGGAGGACAGAGCGTAATCTTCGAAATTTTGGGAGTTGGAATGCCCAAAAAAGGTAGGAATAGGGGAACCACCAGGATGCATCCGTGTCTGAGGTGTGGGATGGGAATGCGAGGAATGGGTAGAACAATGGTAAATACAGTGAACTCCGAACGGCCGTAGACAAGGGCAGGACCCGCGCGCGGCGTTCTTAGGCAGAGACACAGGGGCTCTGCATGGACACAGGGGCTCTCTTTGTCTGCTGCAGCGCCCTTGTGTCTCTGCCCAAGAACGCCGCGCGCGGCCCCGCCTCTTGTCTACAGCCGTTTAGAGGTGTATAATACATAGATGCAATGAATTGAGCGTTAAGACTAGCTTTGTAAACTAAAGGTCCACGCAGAGTACAAAGCGGGAGAGATGGAAGGGCGTTAGGAGATTTTCTGAAACGCCCGCACTCTTCCGTGAGTTGCAGAGCCGCTAGAAAGTCCGTAGGATCAAGAAGCCTAAAAAGCTTTGCGTTTCCTAGTAGAGTTTTGACCGAATCGAATAAAATTCGAATATTTATTCGAATATTCGAGGGTTCCGGAAAGTTCGAAAGTTCGGAAAGTCCTGGAAATTCGAAAAATATTTCCGAATGTAAAACTCTAATATGCAGAGAATAAATCTCAACCTGTACATAAGCAAGAAGACTTGCAAGTGGAGAAGAAATTAAGAAATTGAATCGTTCAATGGAAAAAGTCGAAGAAGATATTAAACTTACTCAGCCAAATTGAATCTGCCTATGACAGCATCCGTGTCCTCCTCGACCTTGATCGGGCGGAGTAGATCAAAACGACGAGTCACACCCATCGATAAACGCAAGAGAACTGAACGTCGCGTATTAGAACTCGTTGCTTCAATTATCTACTTCAATTTCCGCAGATTGCACGAGAACAGTTTTTTGCTTCCGACCTTTTGAAGGTTACACAAAGAGCTGGCGCGGCAGCTTTGCTTTCAACAACATTCGGAAGTTAGTGAAAAAATGAGAAGAGAAGAGTAAATATCGATGTGCACACAGATGTTATAACACCGGCGACAGCAAATTGTATTTTTCAATACCATTTTCCATCCCGATGCAGAATTAATCAGCTGATCACGTTAAGCGCATTAATGGAACACGTGGCAGATGAAAAAAAGTGCTGTTTATTGCAACTCGTCCCATTCTGGGCTTTCTTTGTCGATCGTCAATAAAATCTACAAAGACATGTTTTCGGCTATTCTGCTGATCACCTTGACCGGTTTTATGCACCAGTTCCGCGAACACTGGTCGGAGCGACGAGAAGCTTGTTCAAACAACCATAGTATGTTAATCACTGTAGACTAGAAGTTTAAACAGTGCTTGAAGGGTATGTTTTGATGGTTCTGTCAAATCCTGACACACACGGTGTTGGTCATGTCGAAATAGGGGGTGGGTGGGTGGAGAGAATCCCCGCTCATCGTGTCAGAACGTGTCAGAAATGTAACAAGACCGCACCGCGGCAGTGACGCTACGCGGTTGTGTGGCGATGCCAGGGTGAGAGTCGATGATAAATCAGGATCATTCCGATTCCAAGTAAAGAAAAGGGTAATTCATTGCTGCAGCACAAAATTGGCTGCACCGCATCCCTTCTGCTTTGCAAACATTTGGGTTAACGCGCATCAACGTGGGTAAGTCAGCGATGCGGCGCGGCTCTCATTATCTGAGGCGCAATAACGTTTGCCCTTCACTGTAACTGGGAATGTTGTACTTGGTATGGTTGCACGTTAGCCTCCCCCTCCCCTACCTTCCTAGACAAAGTGGAAAGAGAAAATCAATATATAAAGAATCGTTTAAACTTTTCGACTCTAAAAGTTGGCGATTCAAAAGCTTTCATCTTAGCCACACCAGTAATTGCAGCTGTTTGTCATTTCGGCTCCAATTTCCTAAATGGACCAATTGGGGTGCTATTTGGTTTCTGTCGGGTTGCTATCCGGTCGCTGTTTGCTATTCAGTCCTACATGAAGGGCAAATAGCGACCAGATAGGTACCGAATAGCATCGACTGGCACTCAAATAGCAGCCCAACCTCGCCCCCTTATAGGAATTGTACCCAGAATGATATGCGACTCCAAATGCTGGAACGCCTGAGATACGCGAAGTTAGGGAGGTTAGAGTTTCAGATAAGGCGAGGGTTGAAGAGAAATTAGAGAAGAAAAGGAAAACATTAAACATGCTGTGCTTGACGTATGACGAAGTAGAATTTGAATGCTTGTTGATTAGCGTTGAAGATCAAGTTTTTTTTGCATAGTCACTCAACTCTCGCCATGTTCAGAGCAATATATGTATAATCGATTCAGTTATTATCTGTTCCAAAAATTGGAGTAATCCTATGTTTTGCGTGTAGCTGCACCAAGCGCACTTTGTCTCACGTCAAATCGTGGAAATTGAGCGCTATCAGTAGTTGGAAGCGTGCCAAAACATGTCCTATAACAAATGACGGGACTTACCCCATCTTGGAAGCCTGCCATGTGGCAAGATTGGTGAAACAGACAGTAGATAGTGCGTCTGCTGTGACAGCGGCTCTGTTGGCATTGGCGCACGCAGCGCGGTTGGTCAAACAGCTGATTCACGATCAATCCGATGTCTTCGTGAGTTTTGTGGCTTGTTTCCTCTTTTAGTTGTTCTTTCTTAGTTTTTGTTGTATCTATGAAAAGAAACAAGCGATCAAACTCAACGAAAACGCTTGACTGATCGCAGATCAGCTGCTGGGCCAACCGCGCCGCGCGGCCCAATCCCAATGGAGCCGCCTCCAAGGCAAACGCACTGTCGAAACGAATCGACTGCTCTCCTTCTTCATTTGAAGGAAAAAAAAAAAGACTTCAAAGAATTTAGAAGGAGTTGGGGGGCGGGGGGGGGGCACTTGCTAGAGATAACAGAGGTGCTTTTGACATGTTGCACACGTTCTAACCTGCTAAGCGTAGAGATTTCAAATGGAGGAGGCCAGCGAAGGAAGCGCAGAGTCCTTTTGACAAGTCAAACAAGTTTTAGCTAGTTAGTCGCATTGGTTTTTAGATAAGAAGAATGGAAACAATGCTAAACTGCCTGTCTTGATTTTTTTTTGATTTTTTTGTTTTCTACTCTGATTTCGCGTCATTACATACTAGATTACCTACCTCTATTAACCCGCCTAAGCATAAAAAATTAGCCTAGATAGCCATTATGACCACTCTTTTGGGAATGCCCCCCCCCAACTCCCTTTTCGCCCTTTCATGCTTGTGTTTGCTTAGTAAATTGTTTGAAAATCTACATGAATCTCATTTTTCTGAGCTTTCGGCTCCTCATTAGCTTGAACTTCAAAGGCGCCGAGCTAACACGTGGTGTTTGACAAGCGCTCCCACATGTCGCTGAATTAGCGGACAAAAACTGGTACATGGCGCCAGGATTCCAACATTCTTTTGAACTTTTGAGGAAGAAGGATGAGGATAAAGGAAAGAAAGGAGATCATGCGTCGTATGTCACGCGATATTCGGGTGGTTGGTCGATACGTCGATAAGCGGGCGAGTGGCGCGAGAACGACGCGGCGGCCGTACGCCATCGCTCGTGCAAGCCGCTGCAGAGAGAGCACCACATGCCCGGAGAGTGCGATCGAACCGCACGGCTCCTCCAGCTCCAGGCACGAATCCTGGATGGTCATTTAAGGAAACAACAATGTCCATCTCTCTATAATAGTTGAATGACCCCTTCACTATCGTCCCCGATGTTGTGGATAGCTATTTTTTGCCCGATAGTGTTATTTGAGGCCGCTGATGTTTATTCCGCGATAAGATATGAGATATGAATGCCATTTAGCCGCCCGCATTCAGCTGCTCATTCGTCTCTCGCTGTTTGTCATTGTCTCTCTGTCACTTTCTGTTTTGTGTTGTCACATAGCAATCGCACCACACGTCATTGACAAACAATCTGCTCACTCCTCGCCCCCTTGTTTTCATCGCTTACGAGCCCTTTTACCTATAATTATCGCAGCATAATTATTGCAACACTATAACTGTAGCAATTATAGTGTCTCAAGAACAACATTAATTGATTTTTTTGTCAGTGCTTGCCTTCCTCGCCTGACTCTCTGAATACCACGCACTTTTCTGCATTTTTTCTGTAGTCTCTCTAATTGTCTTTTCTCCTGAAATGGACCACGGCGAAAAGGAGTAGGGGCACCTCAAAAACTGATCGGAATCGCTATCCGAGCAGATTTCCTGATGTCTGAGTTACAGAGAACTCCAAACGGCCAGGCGGGTGCGGACCAGTGCCGCGGCGCGGTGTGCACTTTGGTTGTCGCTGCCCTCCCCTACCAATAAGGCTTTGCTGATGCTCTCTGATACTCTCTGTACAACGCTGCCGCGCCGCGGCACTGGTCATATCTACCTGGCCGTTTGGAATTACCTGTACCTACTGAAATTCGCTCAGTAATCAGAGTGAAAAAGCAAATTGACAACAGCCATTCTTGCGCTGCTTCATTGCATCTACAGGGAACGTCAATCACGATTGGTATTCTCGCGGACTGAAGCGACGCAGCATCTACGCGAGCGGATGTGTGGTGTTGCCTCGCCCGCGCCGCGTAGATGTTGCGGCGCGCCAGCAATCGTGATTGACGTTTCCTGTTGCTAAAAATCAACGCGACTAACGAGTTAAAACGTGCTCGACTTGTCAAAAGCACTGTGCTTCCTGTTTAGACCTACAAAATCCTTCCGCTTGACAAGTTAGAACGTTTGCAACCTGTCAAAAGCACCTCTGCGATCTTCGGCAAGTGTCCACCCCCACAACTCTCTTTTCGTCGGCTGCGAATCGAAGAAGTTGGAGACTGCCACTTTTATGCCATCATGTTGCCGGTCTTTTCTTCTTGCGAATTAAGAGCTTGAGGTCCACCTTATGTTCGTGTCTGAGTGGTTAACACATCGCAAATCTGTTTTTCGTGACGGGGTTTGTACCAGTTTGGTGGAGCAAATTTACGTGCAAAGACGTGTCGCACCGTTGATCTCATCGATCGGACAGGCCAAAACGTGTTCGCCGACGTTGCTGTTGTTGCGGACAGCGAGCATAGCTTGGAGCGAACCCCGCCCTGCTCCAAGGAGCGGGTACTTTGACCCTTCCAAAAGCGGTGTTTTCGTCACTTCTGCGACTTTTGTTGTACCTTTTTGGAATCAGCGTGGCGAGGAGATCAAGAATCTGCTGATATCACAACATGCAAAACGAGGTGGACCTCTGCCTTTAAGACAGTTCTTGTATGTGGATTTTGTTCTATCTTGGCAGCGCAGAAGGTAAGCATCCAAGCATCTCGAGCGTTTTTCTAGTGAAGCATTTGCGGTTTTTTTTCTGACCACATGACAGCTGTAGATAATGCTAGGTGTACTGAGCCGGAATAGCAGCGCGAATCGGATCATCTAAGAGTCCCAGAAAATGCAGAAAAAGCTTCACAAGGGGCTTGTCTTCTTTTACCATAAGGGAGGCGGTCAAGCCAGAGCTCGGCAGTGGGACCGATAGTTGCTTCTAGGCTAAAGGTGAGGAAGTGCATCGAACCAAATTGCTTATGGTTTTGTAGGGAAATCACGCAAAAAACAGGAAAACTGAAAATTCGCTGAAAATGCAGTGTCAGTGAATTCCTTGGTGTTCCCTGCCTCGTAGCCGCAATGGACACCCTTCTAACCTTCAACAAAATAAAGAAGGGTTTGCTCTACAAGCTCTTCAGCACATCTAGGTTTTACGCTACATTTGAAAACAATTATAGATTTGAAAAAAAAAACGACAAAACTTTTGCACGAGCCGCTGTAGATGTGGCCAGTTTATTCCGCAGTCCAAAGAAGTTTATTCGTAAAAATTTTTCCCAACGAAAAAAAATCTCATCCGTACGAATTGGCCTGGATAAGGGATAAATGTAAAAATTGTTTCCAAACAAATGCTGTTTCCCCTGATAAACATAGCTTTCGCTGTTTCTCCAAGTCATTAGATGCACAGTCTGTTTCAAAGTCTGGCAACAGTTCCATATTTGTACAGTCCTGCGATAATTGAGCATTCATTCATATTGCGTCTCTCTCTCTCTCTCTCTCTCTCTCTCTCTCTCTCTCTCTCCCCCCCCTCTTTCTCTCTTTCTTCACCCTCTCCAATATCTGCATACTTTTCCCCACTCTCTTTGGCGTTTCTTCAAGTACCTTTACCTGTGAAAAAGATGTTTTATTTGAAAGTGCATCTTGTAACACAATCCATATTCGCGCCGCTAATGACTTGTTCCTCTCAGCTTTCTGACTGGAAATTACTTTGTTTCTAGTATTATGTGCATAAGTAGTGGCTCTCTTCCAAAGCTTCCACTATTTCCCTACGTTCCCCCTTAAATTTGCACTGCTTCCTTGTGGACGTCTCTTACTGATAATAAAGTGCAGCAGTTTGCACCAGAATGCGGTCGCTACAGGACGTCTTTGCGGCTGGCTACTTTTTTGGACAGTAACAAGTAAATATTCCTAGTTGTGAAGTTTAGTTTGGGCTCCAGATGTGTTTTGAAAGGGAGGCTTCTTGAGTCACTTGTTATGGGGAGAGTAGGAAGATGGGAAGGGTTGCCAGTTTTCTTTCTTGAAATTCATCCGTAATTGACTGGGGAGGGGGGGGGTAAAAAGGTTAAAAAAAATAGAAAAATAAGTGCATAAACTATTCTGAAAAAAATCCAGCGAAGTGTAGATGTGTTTTCGGGAAATCTCCATGGAAATGAAATCATCAATGAGTGGTTCCTGTTGGCCAAAAACCGACCAATGAGAGAGCGAGCCTATTCCCATTAGCTGAAAAAATCAACCAATGAGAGAGGGAGCCTATTCCCATTGGCCAAAAGAAAAAGAACAAACGTNAGTTCAGTGGCCTATTTCGACAGTGAAAAAAATTTAAGAATCATGAGGTGAAGGAAACATAAATGTCGGCTTTCCAAAGGAAAAAAATTGTTATCAAGGCAACCATTCAAGTGCACAATTCAGGACACATTCTCCATTTTGATCAATGGTTCTTCTTCTCCTTCTTCCAGACAAGAAATGCCTCCTCAAAAAATTTGCTGCGATGTGGGGCAACATTGCGGCTCACTAAAATCTTGCCTTCAACCGAGAATTTGAGGTTTTCTTCTCCGCCAAGAAACGTTGCATCGGCACGGGTGTCAGTTCTAGGTTACAAAGCCGTTGAGAGGTGGATCCCAACTTTATTCCTTGGCTTTTCGCTAGGTCGTTTCCGCGACTTGTGTCCTGGACCATGTGGTGAAGTTTTGAAGTTGTTTCGACACCATGACGATATACAGGATGGTCCACATGAAATGTGAAGCAAAAAACTATCCACCATTTCCCACCAGTCAGTTCGAATGAGGAGTATTTACTTTCATTCAACAATCACGAAAAATCGGCGTGAGAACTCACACGTCACATTCGGAATGACCGCCTTTAGCTCTAATACAAGCACCCAGTCTCTTCCAGAAATTATTGAGAATACGCGCAAACATTTCCAGCAACCATTTTTGTTTTTCTTTCAACGAGTCCAGCAACATGTGGTCAAAAGAGCTGAATTTTCGCTCGAATATGAACCCATTAGCGAAATCTGAGAGGTCGAGATTGGGCGAACTGGGCGGTCACATATCCGTGGTCGAGAAACCCAGAAAATTGGCCTTGCTCTATCCTAGTGTCTTCACTGCTCCGTAGACTGATGCCCATTCTTGTAAGAATGTCAAGTCAATGTGCTCAGCATTTTCTTCGGCCCAAAGATTCACCGCATCCTCCAAGAGAATGGATTTTTTATAGTCCGTCACACTTCATGTGGACCACCCCGTGGTGCCTGACCCGCGCGGTCTAATTTTTGTGCCCGAGAATCTGCGGTGAACTTCTGGCTGGGATTGAATATCTCCAAGTTGAGAAATCTTCCATGGATGTGGCACCCTCTTGGATACTGGGATAAGCTGCTCTCCATTGCTCAAGCACTGTGATTTTTGCATGTAAGACGCCCTTCTCTCACCCGACTATATTACCATTTCGAAGGAAATTCCTTGACACGGCAAAGAAGGGTCGGGCTCATGAAGACGCGTTACAGGGCGTCATTATTAAGTGCGAGAAGAAAATAATAATCTTGGGAGCAAGACATCCAAGAATTTCTAGCAGTTGGTGTATGTATGATTGGAAGGGCTGTGAAATGATCTTCCAGATGAATATGTACTCACCGAGAAAAAGCAGAAATGCGGTTGAGAGGTTTAAAACGTAAGCAGTCGACATGGAGAACTCCTCCGCCCAAGATAATGCCCTTCTTGTCTTTTTCTAGGACTATATTGCTCTCTCTCTCTCTATCTCTCTCTCTCTCTCTCTCTCTCCCTCTCTCTATCTCTATCTCTATCTCTATCTCTATCTTTATCTCTATCTCTCTCTTTTGTTTGACTATTTGAAATTTTGACTTCATTATAAAGAATTTTTGAACTGGAATATTTTCGGTATTGTATTTGGTTCTAGCTGTAACGGTTACATCACCTAGTGCTTTATGGATCTGCAGCTACAGTTCATGTTGTGCTAGGGTTCAGTCGCGTCATTAGTGTTTGAACACCTTTATAACATTCCTTATCATTTCTACTGGGCAAGGTCCGAATTGGCCTCTGCAGACGGTTTGTTATCACGTTGAGGCCTCATTGTAAATCACGAGCATGGGAAAAATTGATTTTCCGATGGGGACCAGTCCACGGGTTCCAGTTACGCATAGTAAACCCCGCTGGTTGCATATTTTTTGCTACACTTCCGATTAGTAGAGAATTCCCTGTCTGAATAGGACGTCTCAAGTTTTTTTGGCGATTTTTCTCCGATTTCAATGAAATTCTTTCAGACTAGGAAATTGTTATGGACGTTTTACACAAGGGATGGTTCACGGAGTTCTCCCCGGATGACTTGGAACGGATGAAACAAGAAGGTCGGACTACAGCGCACTATTTGAGGTGTAAGGCGCTCACATTGAACCGCTGGACAAATATGAGACCAATTATGGCCCATTTACGTGATTGATAACTCAGTGGAATTCACTGTAATCGACTTTGGGATTGGCTGGATAATGACAAAAGGAATTTTCTGTTATTTTTTCATTTTCTTGCTCTATCTTCTTTTTTTGAAAACGCATATCTCCCCTTTTCCAGGATCAGGTGACTCAAAGCAGTTGAAGTCCGATGGCGTTGCTATGGGTGGAGCCTGGCCTGGTCAGGCGTTTTCCCTCAAGGTCAAAGAGATTCTGTTCCATGAGAAGAGCGACTACCAGGATGTACTCGTCTTCAAAAGGTGGGAACTGATATTATTCCGACAGGACATGTTGTAAACGGCCACTCTTTTTAGTTTAGCAATTCATTTATTTATTCATTTAAAGTCAGTGGTGCTCTAATTCTGAAAAAAAATTTGACACTAATGCACTGAAACTCGAGGAGGTTCAAAATTTGCTACTTCTTGAATAGGTAGTGCATTAAAGTTCAGTAGTTAGAAGAATTAGACGGTTAATGGTATAATTGGCAGGAAAACTGAACGGTTGATGAGCATATGGAGACAGAGATATCCTTGCGATTTCCCCAGCAGTAGAGGCGCAGTAGACCTATGTAGAGCCCATAGATCAAAGAGCTTTCTTTGCAGCGAAACGTATGGCAATGTTCTCGTTCTGGATGGAATCATTCAAGCGACTGAACGCGATGAATTTTCCTACCAAGAGATGCTTGCACATCTACCCATGTTTGCTCATCCCAATCCAAAAAAGGTGAGTGCCCCTTCAGAGGCAGGTAGCTCACACTTTATTGACCAAAATTCGTCTCTGATGGAATATATTCATTTGGAGTCAGTTGTTTGGTTTTTTTTCTTACTATGGATCTAGAGGAGATCCTATGGATTTCATTTAGCAGCATTTGACTTCTTGGAATTCCTCTCCAGGTGCTCATCATTGGAGGCGGAGATGGCGGTATCCTGAGAGAAGTCTTGAAACATCCTGAAGTTGAGCACGTGACGATGTGTGAAATTGACCGAGTCGTAATTGACGTTTCGAAGAGGTGAGCCTGGAGGACTCCTCCAGTAAGGCAATACTTAGGGTGATCCGAGATGAATTTGAAGGGTGACCTTATGCACCATACGCGGGTCAATCGGAAAATTCTTTCCGGTTGCCCGGTAAAAGGCTGCACACAAAAATGTGATCCCTGGGTGATCCAGTAGGACCGCAATTTCACTGGTGTCACCCTGTGTTATTGCGTGGGCTGATAGCTGAAGTGAAGCTGTCTACTGTCCCTAGACTTGAAAGGTACTGCTGATGGCAAGCGTACAGTCCGTTGATAAAAGTTTTAGAATTGTTGTTTCCCAGGATTGCTTTGATCCATGAATGTTTCAGATTCTTGCCAGGAATGTCATGCTGCTTTTCGAACCCTAAATTGAATCTGTTCTGTGGTGACGGATTTGAGTTCTTGAAGAAACACAAGGTGAGGATATAAATAGCTGGAGATGGAGATGTCCTGTAAAAAGGTTTATGATGGGTTTCAAAGAAGACAGACTCGTATGCAATTGGTAAGGGTTCTTGGAGGAAAACCAGAACAACGGTTTATCCTTCCCAATCGTATGTACATACATACATGCTATACATAGAGTTACTGCGAGTGCACTAGCCAATCAACGGGTTCTTGATATTTGACGAAATTGTGGTGTGAGCCAATCATTTTTCGTTATTTACTGTACTTCGATGTTTCACTTCGTCCCTAGTTCTCGAAACTCCTCCTGTAGTCGAGCTTCTTGTGTTTCTACCCAACAAAAGGTTTTACTCAGGCTAAATAGGGCGAGTTTAAAATTGGAACAGGTTTTCCTCACAATGAAATCGGAAGCGTGGAACCAGCCCCTCCTTTTGCCAGTGGTAAACATACGACGAGATGTTTTCATTATCGAAATAATATCTGCTCCAGGGCTGTGCATTACTAACGCGACGAATTAACGCATTAACGTGTAACGACCATTTTTGGGCCAACGTAACGAATTACCGGATTAACTAAATTTTTATAACGCACCAGCCCTGATCTGCACCCTAAGAGTGATTTGCAGAACGAGTTCGATGTGATTATAACTGATTCTTCGGATCCAGTCGGACCAGCGGAAAGCCTTTTCGGCCAGTCCTACTATGAACTCTTGCGTGATTCACTTAACGAGAATGGAGTGCTCTCATCTCAAGGTGAACTATTTTTTTAAATCAAGTCACTTTTCAGACACTCACAATTCTTTATCAGACGTAAGCACCGAAGATTCACAGCTGTCATTAAATGTGCTTTTTCTGAGACCACATGCATCACTGGGACTACCCAAGGTGAACGTGTTGACACCGCTAGAATTTACCCATCGCTAACACGAATGTAAATGTGTTTACCCTGGATAATCTCGGTGATGATGAAGGCCCCGTATTCTAATGTTCTTCATGAATACGGCATAGGCATTTAGTGACCTTCTAAAACTCATCAAAATTTTTATGGATAGAAAAATCCAATCGGATATTCAACGGATGTTATTGTTGCTTTTCAGGAAATTGAGATCCTACATTGGTGACCACTGAATGTGATCTGATTAGTAGTACTAGTGTGATATTTCGTTAAGCTAAGAGATACATATGTAATGAGAGATGGGCAGCCCAGAAGAACCGGGAGAATTTTCCGGGTTGTCCTTATACAAAGCACTATTAGTAAATCTGATTATTGGTGAAAAATGTCCAAATCTAGTCTTTATTAGGTGATTTTCTATTCTCAGTAATAGAGATGAGAAATTAAGGTGAGTGTCCATGGTTAGATCTTGCCCTAATTGGAAAAGTCATCCACGAGTACTGCTCTCCGATATTCCCCGTTGTTCGATACGCAGTTGGTTCTGTGCCCACGTACACAAGTGGCCTCATGGGATACGTCGTCTGCAGCAAATCTAAGGTGCTGCATGATGCTGTGTTTATAGTAGATAATAAAGATTGTGTGGATAGATAGACTTCTTGAGCGGGGCCTGTATCCGATATATTTAATCCAGGAGAGAAAATGTGAAGTGGGCGCTGATGGCGGTGGCCTTTCCGCGACATCGAAAAGTACGCGACGCGACCGCACCGCTCACGACGGAATCGTCGCTGCAATGGCGAATCTGGGTTCTCTCAATATTATTTCATGACATCTAACGTAATTAATAAGAAAACTAACTTTCAAAAAAATTCCATAGCTTGTTGTCCCGGAGAAGGTTCCTGCTTGAGCGGCTCGGATGCGCGGCGTGCTTTTCGAAGCCACGAAAAGGCCACCGCCATCTAGGCCTACTGTAGATGGTCACGTAGTCGTGCAAAACTCGAAACCTCGATCAAACGCAAATTCACATTAAAAGTTTGGGTGCATTTTCCGCTGGAAATTTGTGTTGGGTAGGATGCCGCATACTATACTCGTCGTGAAATACAGCAATCTCGACCGCAACGACGATGCGGCATCGATTTTGGTGCATATCGATTGTGGGCGGAGCGTCGCTGGCGCTGTCGCTGCTGTCGATGGCGCACGATCGATGCTGTTGCTACGCCGGGAATGCCGCACACTTCAAAAATGGAAAAGTATGTATAGCAGCTATAGAGATATGTATTTAGTAACCACACCGACATATCCATGATAGCTTACTTACCCTCCTGGGTAAAATACACTGTATACAGGTTCTGATATTTAGCGAAGTAGTGCTGTGTACCTGTCTACACTATCGTAACCACATTTTCCATAGTTCAGCTATAATTCGCCAGATTTTCTTCTATCCTTTCTCCTTTCTATCACCTTCCTGCTAACCAACTCTTTTCAATGTTGTGCTGTGTTGTAGGTGAAAGTGCTTGGTTGCACCTTGGCTTGATCGCTCACATGGTCCGGTTCAACCGAACCTTGTTTGCTAACGTAAGATACGCCCAATCGCCGGTTTCCACATATCCTTCTGGCACGATGGGCTATATCATCTGCTCGAAATCGGTGTGTCGTTGAGTGCTTCTTTTTCAGTTATGGGTCAATTACCGAGGGTTTGGCGCTTTTTTTTACACGGGGCGTGGCTATGGTAGTGCGCCATTGGTCAGTGCGAGGCAGCTCGACCAATGACGCGCGACTTTAGCCGTGTTCTCGTAAACAATGAAAGTATGCTCAGTAGTTGCTCCAAATACTTTCTTTTTTTGCATGCTACTTGTAGTATTGCTTGGCATGCTTGTATGAAGATCCAGAATACAACTGTTGTGAATACAACTGTATTTTCCAACAAATTAAGGATATTGACGTGACCACCCCGTCACGGACGCTTTCTGATGACGATGTCAAAAGGATGAAATTACGGTTCTACAACTCCCAAGTGCATTCCGCTACCTTTGTTCTGCCTCAGTTCGTTAAAGAGGTGAGGATAGAAGTACAATGAGCGTCGATAGCGGTGACCCATTCACGGCCTTGAAAAGCACGCCGCGCAACCGCGCCGCGCGCGCCGGAATTGGTGTCGTTTGCTGCCATTCTGCTATTTCGCGTTATAAAACATGAAAAAAATGAGGAGATCACCATGTAGGGAAGAAAAGCGCTTAGGAATAGCACTCCGGCGGCTGACGACAACGATTCCGTCGCGTGCGGCGCGGTTGGGTGACGTCATTGTCGAGGCCGTGGATGGGTGACCGCAATCAACGCGCACACTAATTTATTTGCTAAGTTGTAAATTTTGCAACATCACCTTGTGCTTTCCAGGAAATTGAGAAGAAATGAGACTCCCTAGACATCCTAGTCTTCGTTGTTATATAGTTCTTGTTCTTGTTTTTTGTTTAATTAATAAAGTATGTCGGTATATTCCACTATTCTTTTGTTGAATAGCACTTAAGTTAAAATACAGAAAAGAGCCCAATGGCTTTTCTAATGGGTCTGTGTGCAGATGCCGTGGGCGAACAGTCCCGACGCGGCAATAACTTTATGATTCGAAGTATAAGCCTCGATGGCCGCACGATAAGGCAACAGTAGGCTAGGTGGTTGACCGGTGCGGTGGAAGTGGTCGGTTGTAGAGCAGGAGCACCGGCGAAGACGTCGGGATAGCAGCGGAAGAAGATGTAGAATGAATGTCTCTGGCCGTGTGGTTCGGCCTTTTATACCCCTTCTGATAAATAAAAGATATCGAGATATAGCTAGATCAGGGCTAGGATTCATGAACGCATAACCAAGCAAACCCAGGCTAGCAAACCAACTTTCGCGTCCTGAGTCTCCTCTCGCTGCGTGGTCTGTGCAGGACCATCCACGCTAACCATCGTTGGTTTGCGTGGTTAACCTTTCATGAATCCCCGCCCAGGATTCCACGCGTTAGAGGCAAAGGGATGCGATTAATGATTAGAAGAGAACACATCAGCATGCGTCTACTTCACAACCCTTGAATTTTGGGATCTTGGGAAATAAAGGCCCGTAGTAAAGTGTCTAGTGCGATCATCGCACATCACCCATGGGGCGATGATGGCACTTCGCGTGGGAGAGTGGTATGGCGGTCAGCACCATGACGAATCGAACGAACCGTACATAAAATTTACCGAGAAATGAGTATCGCAACAAGCTGGAACGTGCATGACTTGTCAGAAGCATCTCCGGGATGTCTGGCTCCGTCGGGTCTGATGCATTCTGTGCAATTCGCGCACCGGACCCCACTCCATGGCGATGAGATCATCGCCTCGCACATGCATGCTCCCAGCACTGCCGCGGATAGTGACGATCTCCCATCCCACAGTGTTGGGAAGTTGTCGCGCCTGCGATCATCGCCCCACATGTGGCGACGAGATGTGCAGGCACCACATGATCTCACCGCCATGACACTTTACTACGGGCCAAAGCCACTCTGTTTTCGAGGGTACGAAGTTAAGAAAAGTTTTCTGATGAACAAGAATGTATCAGGATACTATAGAAACAATTGAAATTGTACATAAAGAACACTTACGCACGTGAGATGCCTTATTATTCACCACAAAAGTAAGCGTGGGAAGGTACACACACAGTAACAACAAAACGTCGCTAAATTTAATCAATTTTTATTCATTCAATACTCTGCTTCCAACTACAGACGACACCGAACGGGAAGTTGGATACGGACCAGTGCCGCGGTGTGGCAGTATTGAGCAGAGGGTATGAGAGAGCATGATCAAAGCATCGCCGGTCGAGGAGTGCACCAGACAGCCAGAGTGCTACACCGCCCCGCGCACTGTAGCCGATTGGGGTTGCCTATAGCTCTTAGAAGATTGTTCACACCTCTTCTATAAAACAAAAAAAAAGAAGTAGAAGTAAGAAGTTCTTTTTGCTCTCCCGGACTATCCAGTCCTTTTGGAAACTAATACACGTCCTCTACCTTTGCACAAGTACGTTTTATTGTTGTCTTGGCATTATTCTAATGTTCAGAATAGTTTTTTCTTGTTTGTTTTTATCGTCCTTTTTGTCTGTCTCTATTCTGATGCATATTATTCCACTTTTTGTTGCTATGATGGCACACCTTTATGGTCTAGGCAATAAATAAATAAATTAAATAAATAAATGAATGAATAAATAAATAAATAAATAAATAAATAAGGAAATAAATAAATTAATAAATTAATATGCAATAAATAATAAAAATAAATAAACAAATAAATAAATAAATAAATAAAAAGTACTCTTGTGAGCTGATAACTTTCAGTCCCTGAATACTAGCAGACATGTTAGACGGGGGGAAGATTGATTACCCGTTATGTGTACGTGGTTTTTTGTAATTGTGAAGGCAAACCTCGCATAAAACTAATTTCCTATCTCTTTTTCTTCATGGTATTGAAAACAGTTGATTGTCTAATTTTCTATAGGATGCACTTATCGGATAGGTGCACTTTAGGCTTTGAACTCATTCCTGGCGGAAAAAGAGGAGAAAAAAGTGAATGAATAATAAAACTATGAAAAGTGCAGGGGAAGAATATTGTATGCAATGTACAGCGCATTGTCCGCTAAGAACATTTAACACATAACGGACAATACGACCCACAGGTGGCTCGTACGGGAAGTTACGTAGAGGACAATACGACGCACCGGTGGGTCGTACCTCTTTTAACCCCTTTTCTTCAACCGAGTTTTCCCAAACTTCACCCCTAGGGGTTATTCGACATGCTGATCACGAATATTATATCCATTTCGTAGCATGGTGCAGTTCTGTAGGGTTACTGTAGGCATACTGTACGTACTGTAAGTGAATTTTTTTTCGCGAAACCCAGCGAAATTTTGGACTTCGCGGTTATTTAAGATGCTGTGCACGAAAATGATATCATTTTCATACCGCAAGGTCTTTTTGTGTGGTTACTGTAGGCCCTTTTGTATGGTTACTGTAAGGACAGTTTTTCTTCTAGAATCGACCAAACTTCACCGACAGGGGTTATTTCAAGTGCGGATCGCTAATATGGCATCCATTTTACATCAAAACAGTTTTTTTGGGAAGTTATAAGGCAAAGTCTGCTTAATGTGTGGCAGTACCCCATATTTTGACTCGTATTGTATGCGTACCGTAACTCCTCAGAAGGGCGTCTGGATACAAAATGAATGCCATATTCGTGATCAGCACGTGAAATAACCCCCTTTGCAGTGCTTGGCCAGTTCCTGAGGGAGACGGCTCCCTACAGTTTGTACAGCATAAGTACCGTAACATTACAAAAACGCTTCAGCATGCAGGACAGAGTTCATATTCTTAATCAGCACACCAAATACACCCCTTCCACGGCGATCTCTCTGAAAATAAAGCAAAAATTCGCGTTGGTCCGAAGTGGCTCAAGACCTAAAACGTGCATTGTCGCGAATGTGTTGAAGACAGCACCCACGGAAATTTTTGTGTTGGAGATTTCGTTGAATTTTGGGGTTTTCAGTGAAGATGAACTCATAGGCAGTAATGAAACAACGTGAAACACGCCGGAAGACGAGAAATGAAGGCGCTGTTTCCCATGCGTCCACAGCGCGGACGAGTTTCCCGCCGAGGGTATACGCGCGTATCGTCACGAATTCTTGTGGATGGTGTGCATTTCATACCCTACACTGTACATTATTCCTTATACAACATGATACATTAGGCTAGATCACTCGTAGCATGCCAAATCAATAGCGTTAACTGGCGTGGCGGACACCAAAATGGCCACGCTCGGTTCTGTGTCCAGCAGTATCTCCACAGATAGGCCGCTTTTTTCTGTGTTCAAGTTACCACTGTGATTGTCTGGCGGCCAACCACACGGGGAACGGCTCACCTCGAAAGTGAGGATTTCCGTGGGTGCTGCCTTTACCCTCAGCGGTGCATGGTAGCTAAGATGTTTTGCTTGCAAGAATGGCAGTAGGACGTGATATCCGTTGTCCTACAGTTACCATTAATTAGAAGTAACGACTTTTAGCTCAGTTTTTCTAGTCCGCAGGCTATACATCCTGGTATACATATCAGAACCATCCAGAGCATTCCTCTTCATTGAAAAAAAAAACCATTCCACTCCCCTTATTTCTGTTCGTTGCCGTAAAATACCAGCAGAATTTTGTTATTCCGTTATGCAACACAGTGGCAGACATGGAAATAGACCTGTTCGTCGGAGCATACGAATCTGCAGCAACTGTGCTGCGTTTTCTCATAAACAACAGTATGTAGTGGAATAACACAAAACTTTGATCAACGGTATAGCCAGCTATAAAATGCTGCACGCCTCAGCTAGTTCCGTAATGCCATCTACGTGAATTTGCGTGAGAAAGATGAGAGCCGCGAAAGATTTCCAGAGGTACATTGGGCGTCGATAGCGGTGGCCTTTCCGCAACCTCGAAAAGTACGCAGCGCGACCGCACCGCTCGAGATGAAATCGTAGTCATTGTGGCGAATCTGGGTTTTCTTGATGCTGTTGTTCATCACATTTGATGTTAAATAATAAGGAAACTAACTGACTATCAGGGAAATCCCATAGCTTTTTGTCCTGTAGGGGATTCCTGCCCAAGCGGGGCGGTCGCGTCGCGTGTTTTTCGAGACCGCGGAATGGCCACCGCCATCGACTTCCACTGTGATTATGTCCCAACCTAAAATTTGGCCAAAACAATGGCAGATAGGCTACATTTGATGCATATTATCGGTTTCAAAAATTTGGTAATTTGGTGTCCAAGGTATCGTGGAAAACTGGATAATTGACGCCCAGCCTTTATCGTGCTGGGTGGGAGCCATGCCGCGTTTTTCACTCATATGACCTCAAAATTGGGAGGCAACCCAACAAAAAGATCTCTGATGTGCTAGCAAATTTTAGGCATCAGCCCCCCCCCCCCCCCCCCC
>JARK01001475.1:224874-244201 GCA_000688135.1 Ancylostoma ceylanicum
CCCCCCCCCCCCCCCCACCCTGTATAACTGAATGCTATGACCTACTGTGACCATTTTCAGGCACATTTCTTTCTTTTGTACTCTTGCTTTTCAGCTCTGTACATCGATTTTAGATTGATTATGGTGTATGCATGAGTTAAATATAATATTTCTCTAAAATTATGTCTTGTTTTCAGCTATTGTAATTCACCATAATTATATGTTGTTTTCTGCGATTCAGCAGCTTCCTCTAAATGCCATTCTTCATTTCCGGCTTGGGTTTGCTAAGCCTACGTGAAACTGATCTTTCTGTCTGTGATACATATTTATAACCGTTCTCTATAATATTAGGGTGTTAAGTTGGAAATGCGCGTTTTTGCATTGAACAAATTATTTTTTAAAAACAAAGCTTCCACACCCCAGTCTGAGTTTAATGCAGAATTAGTATTGCTGAACCTTCGACATCTTCCACAAAAATTATGAGCGCTCTACTGTGGAATGTCGCAGCGCCGTGACCTGAAGTAGCGACACACCCAAAGTTTGGTTTCGTCGCAGTTTTGGAATTTTTCTCTTCCATGTAAGGCTTAAACGACGTAAGTAAGTGGTCATCTGATAGCGCAAAGTCTGGCCTATTAGGCGATCCTAAGTGCGGTTCCCGATTCCAGATCTGAAGAACAGGGCAGTCGAGGAATCGATTTTCAGTCACAATTCCGGTTCAGTTACCCAAGTTCGGGGCCATTTTCGAGTAATCCATTCTCTCATGGATTCAGCTCTGTAATACGGCAAAAATTCTCTTAATTCTTTATATGGTCTGCGGTGGTGCTCAGCGGCAGTTTTACACTCTTTTACTAGATAAAACCCTCGAACGGAAATTTCGAAATTTTGGTCGGTCTCCTTATAAATTCCTCTAAAAAATAAACAATGAAAGGGTGTTCGACAACCCATATGCGGAAAAATTCTCCATGATTTGCTCTTTCAGGTGATATCAAAAGTTTTACAGAAAATGTTTGGCAACACGTTCATAACGACGTCGAAACTTCAGCGCGCATTTCCAACTTAACACCCTAATAAAAGAGCATGGAATCAATGCGCGTGAGGAAATCTCCGCAAGCGCTCCATTCGTGAGCACTGTACGTTTCATGTATTCACATGGGTAAGACATAAAAACAGCTGAGAAAGACGTCTAAGCACCCCTTCACTTTTGATTTTACAGAATTCACGCTTTTTCTTGCTGATTTAAGCCAATAACAGGAACAAAAGATAATTTCCTGACAAGTGACACCGCCTTCCGGACCAGAGGTCTTCCTAAGAGAAACTATTCCGAAAAAAAAAAGATTTTTGCAGTTATGACCGACGAAGCTCCAGGGAATCCCCAATATCACTACTGCCTCACACTAGATCGGATCGGGATGGTGGCTCACCTCAATTTTCAAGTTTCGGACTTGCCAGCCTTGATTGTGCCATTTTAGCTAACCTTGGCATCTCTATAGCTGAGAAAATTTATCGCCTAAGCGGTTCTAGGAGATGGCTGGTAATCTTTTGCAGGTATGCAGCTAATGGATAGGAGAAAAACCACATAAAGAAGGTTAAAACAAGTTGTCCGTGTCACCTCGGTTAAACGAGCACTGCACTTTACCATAGTATTGCCTTGCTGGAAGCCTCTCCAAAGAAACCAACGGTGAGTTTGAGGATTTCCACCCACAAGGCCACATTGCCCTCTTCTCCCGTTATAGTGCGTTCCACAAAGGACGATAGTCCGAGAGAAGTTTGAGAAAAAAGAAATTATGTTGCTGCGACACTAAGAAGTTACCATAATTTCAAAAACTGTACAGTAGTTGCAACGTGCCACTACGGCATGTCCTAATGACAATTTTCAAATGTCTTGCGTATAGCGTGGGAGGTGTCCGAGCCGCCGAATTATGCAGAAGTACTCAGCTATTGTCGCAAACGTGGCGCACTAACTCTTGCAGAATGAATGCCGGATCAGAGAAGTTTTATTTCAGTAGTGTCCTAGGTTACATAAAGGATAAAGTGGTTGGCGTTAATCAAACCCGTCTATGGGATGCGTCACGTACTCGACTTCGTCTGAACATCGTAGAGGCGTTGAATGCCTATGTGCCCTGTACACTGACTTGCGGGGGGCATCCGATGAACCAAGTCAGTGCTTCATCCTCCCAGACTCCTCTGGTACCAATTTACGACCCCGAAGTGGATGGATGGCTTGGTTGGCTACGGGCGGGATCGAACCATCGATCGTGAGCGTGCGCAGCGAGCCTCTTACCACTGCCGCACACGCGCCCCTAGGTTACATATGTGGTGAAAAAATCGTTTTTTGTTATTCTCCCTGTCACTTATTTAAATTTATGTTCAATGTTTTCACAATAGTTACTCAACAATTTTTCTCCCAGGTCTGAAGCTCATTGCTTAAAGATTGCTAGATGGTGTCCAAAGTCCTACGATTGTGAACTCATGTGGTCCTTCCACTTGTTCACTCAGTCTCCTCGGAATGAACTCCGATCAAACATCTACATACCGTGAGGTACTCCTTCTATTCGTAGTGAGTAGGCGAAATATGTACCCTCATAACGTTGATTATGGTAATGTCGTATGCATGACAGGTTATATTAGGGTGTCTATTCTATTCAAGACTCTATTCAGAACAGCTTGTGAAAGTCTGGACATGACGCAGAAAACGGTGGGAACGTCTAAGTCATCAGAAACCATCGCATACGGTAAAATAGGGCGTGTTGACTGGTTTGTAGACCTTCGACCACATAAGCAGACTGATTTCGAGAGCAAAACAGAATTTTACAGGTGAGCATATAAAAAGATTACCCATTCAAGACATGATTGGTATTCTAGAAAGCTCCATAGGTTGTTGCTTGTTGAAAGCTTTCCATAGACTTACGGTATTCATACTGTAGGAACTGTAGGAACTGTAAATACACATCCTTCCTGGAATATGACCCAGCTTCACAAAGGGTGTTATTCCGCTTGCTGAAGATGAATTTGGCACATATTTAGCACAGAAATGCGCTTCTGAGAAGTTATGGTACATCTACAGTATCAGTTGAATCATGGAGTACTACCGTGAAAATAAGGGAATATATTCATCATTGCGACTACCCAGGGTAAATGCTGTTGACGTCCGTCTTGACGATGGGCAAGTTTATGAGGTATTAACGTTTTTACCCTGGGTAACCACAGCGAGCATGCAGCCGGAGGACAGTTATGCGTCTATGAGTATAATAAATTCCAGTGCGAGGAAACCCGCTCGCAGGTGTCGCATCCACCCGCGCCGTGGCACTCTGATTGTCTGCGCTTCCACACATTTCAGTGTTATTGACGTTGTCACCCGAAAGCGGTTACGTGACTTGTCCGAACCTGTCTAAAAAAGAGCCTCCTGGGAGAAAAAATTAGTGCGAGATGGTATTATTGTATTTTTTAATTTTTGTAATAGTTACTGAAGTTCAGCGAACTCCAAACGGCAGTGGACAAGGAGCGGGACTGCGGTGCGGGCACTCTGGTTGTCTGCTGCACCAAGGCAGCGGGCGTGCCGCGCAGAGACACGGAGGGAAATCGATACGAGTAGTCCCCTAACATTGCAACTGGATTGATGTGATGTTTTTATTAGTAGCTACATACATATATACACAGGCACAGTAAATCTACTATTATTAGATGTACGGTGCAGGTCCATGGTCCTGCAACGATCGTGACCGCTCTAATTGGTTCTTGTTCTTCACACAGATCGTCTTTAGAGAATTTCTCCTCAGGCTGGGCGATTTCGCCACATTATCCGACCCCTTCGCTTTCCCTAAACAAATATTGATTGAAATTTCCTTTACAAAAAGTGCTAAACGTGTTACCTTCTATGACGTATTTCAAAGAGCAGTACATCTTAATAATGAAGAACCTGACAGTTGAGCAGAGAAAGAGGATCGACCAGGCTGAGAAGAGAAAAGCTGAAAGTCAGGACATTCACGAGGTTAAGAATAGAGAAAGAAGGTCCAGGAACATACTGATGTCTATAACGATTTGTTTTATGCAGATGGCAATGAAGAAGTGTTCCTGGGACATAACACCGAAGTTTATCGACATGTACAGAGGGATCTGAAGTATACATATAAGTAAATGGTCTCGAATTTGTTCCAGGAACGAGTCCAGAAAACTCACCTCCGCGATCGCTAACAAAAAAGTCGACACTGATGAGGTCATGCCGACAATCAACAGGTTTTTATCAACCTTATTCCACTGGCCTCGGTTTTTTCGAAAGGTACCTAGTCTAATATAGGTGACGACAGTGGAGAAGAAAATAATCACAGCACAAAACGACGCCACCAATAACGTTGTGAAAGTGACTGAGCACTGAAATATGACCAACTAGTAATGAGTTTGACATCCAGAATCCCAATGTTGTAGGCTGGGGATTTAAATTCAGGCCAATGAGAGGTCAACAACTTAAAGACCGCATGAGCCCGCTGTCCACTTTTTTTAAAGAAAAATTTCTTTGTGTGCACTTGAAGGCAACGCCCGTGCAAAATTTCATTTTCCGGATTTCCTCTGAATTTGTCGGTAGAAAAATCCTGAGAAAGTCCCATATTTCACGGTTTTCAAAGGCCAATTTCGATACGACGCTTGCACGTTTGCAGAGTCCGTGCTTCCAAATGACGATATACCGCGCGCACCACATGTTGTCAATTGCAGCGTCGTAGGAAAAAATACATTTCGAAAAGACTGCGCGTGGTTGCTGTGATGGGATAGATGGGAAAGATTCTTCCTATATGGTCGTCTTCATGACCCTTCATGACCATCGACGAAAGATTTTTGGGTCAGTGTGCACACAATTTTTCTAAGGGCTCTCTCATATGGTATTCACATAAAACATTACACGTTACAGACCCCTAGGATCCTTGTGGTCTTCAAAACAAAGCCAGTGTTATGGCTTCGAGACTACAAACATGAAAAGGGAGTTTTTTGAGAGGCGAAAATGTAGCTGAACACTACTACGATGTAACAAAAATTGTACATGAAAAACATTTACGTACGTGAGGTGCCTTGTTATTCTCTAATGAAATGTATTTAACACATTTTATTCCGCAAATTCAAGCCTTGAAAGGCACATATGCAGCTAGAATATATGATTGAAGGTTGTGGTGATCCTCCATGTGGTGTATGGCACCCTACGTCGCTGCCGCCCCAGCGATATCGATTTTGGTGTATATCGATTAGGCTGGCGCGGCAGCGACGCCAGCGTTGCGCCACCTTAGATCGATATGCATCGCGATCAATGTAGCTGGCGACACAGAGTTTAAATTTAGCGTGGTTTGTGACGATATACGGTGAGTGGGAATAGAAGAAACCCTAGGCATAGGGATTTTCTCATTCTTATCTACTCATGTGTTTCTCCTGGATCTACCGTATCAACTTGTTTTACCTTCCTTCAAGAACAGCAAGGAGGTACTATGAAAGATGCTTGAAATAACTCACCAATGCATTCGGTATAATCTTATTGTATGCTATGGTTAAGCCACCCAATGAGTACGAACGGAGGTATGACTGAGTAGGCAGCAAATACCACGAAGTGAAGAGTGGTAGAATCAGCATGAGCGTCAAGAATTTCACCCAGTGCGTTTCCCATATCTGAAGAGTATGAACTGAAGAAAGGTGACAAAAACGAACGAACTACAATTTTCATGTGTTTTTTTGTGAATAGAACTGTAGCCTTTTTCAAGTGCGGCAAGTGACATTTCGCTGGCGACAATGCAGCCTCGATTGTGCGCTAGAAAGAATCCGTTAAATGCTAGGTACGACTTCAATTGAGCCATTTCAGAGCTTTCAAAGGGCATTTTGTCGGCATGCTTGCATGCTTTAGTATTCCTTCAAAGAAAGAATTATGACCAAGTACATATATTATAAATACCATTACATACTACTAGGTTATAGGAAATTAATGCAGGATTTCCACCTGTGTCTTTAATGCGGCTTATCTCCCAAGCAGCTCTATGTAAACTTTTTGAGCCAGAATAAAAACCAGCAATAAAAAATAAAAACCCTTCCACACGGTGGCCGTCGATGGCGGTGGCCTTTCCGCGCTCCCTAAAAGCACGCGACGCGACCGCGCCGCTCGAGAAAGAATATCCACCGAGACCACAAACTATTGGGGTTTTCTTGGTAGTTAATTAGTTTTCCTATCAGTTAACACCAAATGAAAACAAGGAAACCCAAATTCACCACTGCGGCAACGATTCCATCGTGAGCGGTGCGGTCGCGGCGCGTGCTTATCGAAGCCGCGGAGAGCCAACGGCCATCGACCTCCACTGTATATGCTAACGACAAGAAAGTTCATCATCTAATGCTTTATCACTTCCAGGTCTACTTTTTGTTACAAGATTTTGCTGGAAAGATAACTTGATTTCGTACGCAAATCAGTTTTGCTGAGAAATTGAATCAAAAGGTCCCCAAAATTATGAAACCAATGGGGGAAATTAATAAATAATCAAGTACATAGGAGAGAAAGAAGAATATGAGTATTGTAAACGGGTGATTGCCTACTCCTGTCTAGACAAAGCGCTAAAACCAGACAATCATGGACGAACAGGTGAATATGTACTTGCTCCACAGTGGCAAAAACTGGCGGTTACTGTGCATTTCATTGGGAAACATAAGGCTCAACAATATTTGCCCGAAGGTAGCACCAGGAGCCGCACGCATAATCGAAATTACCAAAGGTAGAAATGTTGAAACTAAACAAAATTACCCATCGTTGATGCAACCGGCAGCAAGTTTACCCGGTGTAGCCTCAATGGTGCATCTAGGACAGATGTGCACTAAAGTAACACAGAATTTGGAATGGAACTGCAGAGATCGCCGTGGATCAGGAAAAGTGAAGGCGGAGGGGCCTTAGTCTAGGCCTCAGGACTTGCGCAAGTCCCTAGAAAAGGAATCGGTCCCTGATGAAAATTTCCCTGAACTTTGATTCCTAGGAACTCGCTCTGAGCCAACAAAACATCCATTTTCCTCAATTCACATTTTCTCAACTCATGTTAACCGTATCAATCGGCCAGAGGAAATGAACAGGAGAAAAAAACAATTAAAAAGAAACTGAACAACGATCCTCATTCTTATATGGTACTAATAAGTGAGTTCAATGAGTTCTTCTCCCCATATCAACGAGTCGAATGTCTGCGTTCGTTGTTCTCTAACCCTATGTTTTTATTTATGCTTTTGGATCTCACAGATTCATTGTCGATTTTCTAATGCAAAAGAAAAACAATTTCGAAGACAAATGTTGTGCCAAAACAAAGGTAATTAGCCAGTTTCCTGCAGAGTGAGTTAACTCACCGATCACATTAGAAGCGCGGAACACTTTGTCTACATTGGAAAGAGATTTTGACATAAAATAGCATGGAACTACCGAATTTTTTCAGAAATAATATAGCTCATGCTTCCCCCCCCCCCGTACCATCCGGGCTAGGATTCGGCAAACCAACTTTTGCTGCCTGCGTCTCCTAGCATTACGTAGTCTATACGAAAACCCATTAGGCTAGCCATCGTTGGTTTAGATGGTTATCGATTCATGAGTCCCAGCCCTGAGTGGAGACTTTGACTCCTCACATTTTTCTGGAGCGTTTGTCTTCCGAGATATATCAGGGAAAAGGACGACCAGATCTGCTACCATGGATTCTATACTTAGGACCGAGTAGTTCATTAGATATATTCGAATTCGAAAAGTCAATTTTGAATTGGTTGAAATTCCGGATTCCCGGAAGAGAAGGAGAATTCCAATTATTGATGATTCATAGGCAGATATCAAGAGCCTCTTATCTTTTTTCCTTTTGTTTTGAATTTTCTGGAGATAGTTGTGAATTGAGAATTAAAGTGAGTCATTCTATTTTATCAGTGTCTAACAAGTAAGTAAGCATAAAAAGTACAAAAAAGTATAAAGCACAAGAAGTGCGTATAAGAGTACAAAAAAGTAAGTCAATATAAAAAGAGTGCAATCAATGAATAGCTAAATAAATAGATTATAAAAGACTTCTGGAGTCAATAAATAAATGGTTAAGTGAAGTACATATAATGTATTCATTGAAAAAATGAAAGTTCAAAAAAAATTGATAGTGAATTTCAGAAGCTGAAGCTGCGTAACTACGTTATTCGGATATTTTGTCCAACATATGTACATAACTTTACCAAAACCACCTGGATTCGTCTAGGTTAGAATACTTTACCAAAACCACCTGGATTTGTCTAGGTCAGGATAAAGTTCAAGGTATAGATTACGTTAACTTGGGCAAACTTGCAGAAGGACAGAGCAGAAACACTCGCCGGCGGTTCCTTTCGCATCCTATAGTCCGTTTCAAAAACAACGACAGTTGAGTATTTGCGCCTATGATTCGCGCGTCTCGCCCGCCTCTCCGAATACGGCACTATTTCTTGCGTTCTCTCTTTCTCTATTATCTTCACTAGTACGTTTCCCAGTGGAATACACTTCATTCTAGCTGTATCTCTGGCTTCTTAGCCACATGATGGAATTCTCTTCTTGCTAAGGTATTTCCGAAAGTTCGTCTAATCACGTGAGACGTTCTAATGAATCCTTTTGCAGTGTTATTTCTAAAAGTTTGTCTAATTACGTAAGACCTTTTAATGAATCTTCTATGCTGCGATCTTTTCGAGAGTTTGTCTGATCACCTAAGACCCCATAACAAAATAAATCTCAAAAGCTGCTCCTGGTCATGCTGAATAGGCTTGAATGTGGGTAATAGCTTCATTTTTGTTAGGGATTTCATGCCATTTTTCTTACTCGTGCCAGTTTCCAGAGAAGTTTGTGATCTACTCGGTAGGTGGACGAGTTTTGCGAATGGAAAATATTATCCATGAAATCACGGATAAAATGGCAGCGGGAATTCTAGGGGCATAATTGGGGTAAATTTCTGGTGGGATCCATTAACGTCCCTGGGAGGGTCCTCACCTATTTTTTCTCGCAGATTGGTAAAATTTCTGGAGCGAAACGTGATATACAGTGAGCGTCGATGCGTTTTTCTCGGATTCGGGAAGTACGCGGCGCGACCGTGCCGCTTGTGCTGGAATTCTCGCTGCGACAGCAAACCATAGGATTTTTTTTCAAAATCAGTTGGTGCTCTCGATAGTCAACATCAAATATGATATGATTAAAAGCCATCAAGAAAACCCTGAGTTGCGGCGCGGTCGCGTCGCGTGTTTTTCTTGTGCGCGGAAAACGCACCGCCTTCGATGCTCTTTGTGACTTACCTTCTTAACCGTAACTAAGCATAGTTAATTCGCTAGAACAGAGCATACTCATGTTTGCCCAGATAACTCGTCCATTTCAGAAGAGCGAGTAGTTCACAATCTTTCTAGGAACGTTCGTGAATCCCGCTACAGGAACGGCAAAACCTAGGCTTATCCCTATACCCGTGTGTTCGTGAATTCGGGTAGAAAAATGAATGGATGACGGAAAATTACCGCGGCAGGAATGACCGTAGATCCCTCGCTCATTCTCATTGGCTAACTGGATAGTCACGTCATTCAGGAGGCAGACGCAGCTAGCACCGCTAGGCCTTATCTCGATAATCAACGTGATTCAAGACAAATCAACCAGCAATTGTAAAGAACGAGGATTTCATCCTAGCACAGCAGCACTCACGCTTTCAAGAATATTCTGTGCAGAAAAAGGTGCTGATGAAAGCACGCTATGAGTAGGGTGGTGTTAACACCGGCGACTAAAGAGCAGACAACATGTTGTTTAAAGGCAGCACCCACGAAAAAATTTGTCAATCAGATTTTAGCATGATCTTATGTTTTTGACTATGGGGAACACAGATAGAGTAATCAGTTGTATCGGAACCGATGACAAAGTGGTTCTCGGATGCTACCAATTTGCTGGATTATGACAAAGAGGCCGACTTTCACGGATGCGGTAGATCAAGGAAGTCGATAACTCTGCCTCTGTTGCCGACGAACTCCTTGGCGCAATTGGAAACTCAGCAAATTTTGCAGCTTTTCGGGAGGAGAACAAGCACAAACGGAAAGGAATTAGGATGTTCACTCAGGAAACATACCGCATGAAAAGAAAGAAAATTTATGGTCAAGTGTAAAGAGCCAAAAATACTATAATATGTGGAAATTTGACAATTCTGATTAAAACAAGGGATCATATGCTCGAATAACAATTGAGAGGACTTAAATAGAGGGAAGCAAATTATTATAGTGCAAAACTTTCCGAGATGAACATGAGCAACTATCTTTTCTTTGAAAAACTGACCGACTGCGGCAGAGAACAGCTGATTCGCGCTCCGCTAAAACTCGCCTGGGGATCCCCGGATCCCATGTTCAACTTGTTATATCTCGAGAATGCGGATGCCTCTGGTGGGGCAACTTGCATAGAACTACTGGGACTATTGTTCAAACCCCAAAACATTCAAAATTTCTGACATGAAAATTATCGTGGGTGTTGCCTTTAACCAAGATTGACGAAAGGATTGATTCACAAAAGCAAAGGAGTGAAAACACACTATTCACAAGCTCCTACGCTTTTACACTAACCGGTTTCGGGGCTTGAACTAGACCGGAAGTGCAGCTTCCTTGGCGCCCACGGGTCAACGACCCTTCCATCAGTAGTTCCCAAGGAAGCTTCAAAAGATCTTAGTAACTGCTACTAACGGAATATGGATGAGATAGCAAGATCTAGATGACGAACAAATGAACGGAGTGATGGTTGAAAGAGTAAATTAGCAAAAGAAGTAACCTTGTTGTAATTTGTTGGAAATAAGACTGCCGTCATTCTGTTAATAGAGACTACAGTAGCAGCGTAGAATTGTGCATGTCTAGAATACGTCATGATGAATTGCACAGGTGAAAGTTGGAATGACGGCGTCCCGAACAGTTCCAGCATGTCTCTGCATAAATATCCTATGGCGATGAAACGAGTTGACGTCATATCGAAGCACCACATCACTACCATCTGAATCAGAAGTGGGTCATGGCCATCAACATAGGGCAACATACATTATTGAGGTTACCCAAGGTAGACATATTCACACCACACAAATTTATCCATCGTTAGCACTAACGTCAACACATTTGCCCTGGATAACCCTGCTGGACATGAACTCTCCCGATAAACTCACCAACACCGAATAGGCAGCGTAGAGTTTGAAAAAGGCCAATTTTAGCACAGGATTACGCCGTCGGACAATGATTACTGTTATAATGTTGAAGTACAGTAGTACGGTAGGGATACCGTAAATCAGAGGAATGAAATAGAACAGTTCGCCGATGAATCTGTACGCATGGTCTTCACATTGTGCCACACTACTGACATTTATGGTTGTCGACATCGACGAGGACCCCGAGAGAAATCTGAACACTTCGGCTTAAATTGTATAATAGGAACTATAGTACAACGTGGCTACAAAAACGAAAGACACACTCATATGTTGACTCGAATTCCACGGAAACCAACATTTCTTTGAAAACAACGAGAAGCCATAACAGTTTTACTGTTTTCTATTCAGACAAGCGAGAGACACTTTGGAGGGAGTGGGAGGAATGTGGGAGTGGTCTGGCTAGTGCACCCTCATATGCAGTCTCTAACGCAAATCTCGGGTGATTCCCGTTTCACCCAAAGCGGTAAGAACATTAATTTTTGGGACATGTTCTGCTTAAAGATCTCATAAACCTAATAGAAGTGAATTTGGAAGGTTTTCCAGTTAAACGGCCACTTTGAAATAGTTCTGGGGAAATAGTTCTGGGGGTATTTTTTGGCAAAATATAACTCAGAAGCTAAATTTGGCGCTTTGGGCGAGACAAAATAAGCTCACGTAACCCCTCAAAAAAAGGCACTATGACAGCTCAATAACAAACAGATCTGAGAACAGCGCCACATACTTCTTATTACACTCAGAATCTCCAGAGCAAGATGTTTGATTGCATCAGAAGCCTGCTCGACCCAAAGCTTGTTGACAACTTGCTTACGCCTTTTTCGTCAACAAGTTGCAGGCCGAAAGCTTGTCAACTACTTGCACTACTTCCAAAAACGTTGGCCGTTGGATTTGCAAGTTGTCGAAAAGTTTTAGACTGACAACTTGCCGACAACGAAAGTCGAGAGCAAGTTGTCAGCTAGCTCTGGGTCATTCGTGACCATTCCTTACGAATGGTCACGCTCCTACCCCCCACCCCCCCCCCGATCCAGAACATACGATCCAGAATTTGCTGGTCTTGAATTGAAAGTGTTTGGCAATAGAATGTGGTAGAATGTTCCACCATTTCCCAACTATGAAAAATGGCAGAACACACTTCATGAACAGTAATATTATGATTGTTTGAAAAAGTGTAAAATTTGGTGCAAGACTTATGGACCAACCTACATAATATGTATTCACGTTTCTGAACGCCACATTTTTAATGTCTAGTTCTCAGGGCAGATTTACTTAGCAGACCATCCTAAATGGTTTGTCAGTTACCGTTCTGATGAATTATCGGGGCAGAGATACATGGAAGAGTTGACCAGACATTTATTTATTTAATACACCGAATGTCGATCAAAGTAGAGAAACGGTTTTGCAGATGTAGCGGTGAACTACTAATAAAAAAAACCTAAATAAGACTTGACTTGGTTGTCTGGTTAGGTAAGCTCTAGGTTGGATCGGCAAGTTACTGATTTGGCTTTCTGAGTAGTAAATCGGCCTTTTACCGAGAATCATCGTTAGATCGAAAGCTATTTTCTCATGTGAACTTCATCATTCTTGAAATTATAGCTGTGAGAGACCAAGTATGAGACCATTGTAAATAATTCTGCCAGAATTTGGTCATTGCCTAAAGTATCAGACCACTAAGGAAGGTAGCAACGATGGGTGTCAGGATCGCGGACCATGACCCGACCGCCCTTCGTCGACTCGAACCGATATCTAGACGACCACTGTTTATCAGCTTTTTTTAGAGCAGACTGTTGACAAGATCCGCTCACCGCCGTCCATGTGGATCAGACGGTTGTGTTCGCTACAAAACGCTCATTTCAAATAACAAAGACGGCGATTTACGTCAGTGAACTTATCACTAACCACGCGTGCAGCTACCAAGTCAACAGGATATCATATTTGGTTGGTCCGAAAGTAATGCACCAACTTGATATTTTTTCAGAACAATCACAAACTTATGGTTCATGGATCCTGGTCTGCCAAATTTTATATTATATTACAAAAGTAGCAGAATGTTCTACCACATTCTACTGCCTCAGAATTTCAGGTAAAGATCAAAAATTTTGGATCGAAAAAATTTGAATTTTTGGTGCAAGATTTTTGGACCAATCTAAAATTTTCGGATGTATCCATAGAATTCCAGCAGGCCCAGTGCCACCTAGTACCGGAGTGTGTCCTTATTCGACTCAACCCCTTCCCTTTCCTCACATGGGGAAACGTTTGAATGTATAATGTAGTTGAGTTAGTAGGAGGCAGAACCAGACTAGGGTCTCGGCCGGGGAGTGGGCATCGAAAAATACTGGACTGTACAGCTAGAATTTTGCATCCGAAAGGTTTTCAGCTATAAGATTTAGAGAATAAATATGAATATCTAAAAGTACTAATAATCTGATAATTTGTATTATAGTTTCATTTTCATGTAAATGAGTGGCGGTCGCAGAAAGGTGAGGCCAGGGTATGGGTTTGGAGCGTGAGGTCTACGCCATCCTTTTGACAGGCCTGAACTCCAAAGTGCACTGCTACAACAGTTCATTTTTTTTTCTAAAATGTTGAAATTTGATGGCATTAAAAAACTCCACTAAGCACATTTATGCTGTAGCTATTAGAATTCAGACATGAAAACCAGACAAACTTACAGAAAACTGAGGGAGAGTTGAGGTGGGCAAATCCTTCAGCACTGGCAACGCCCTATTATCCACAAACGGAAGGTTACTGTATGCAGAGTGTCCACAAAAAAAGCGGATGGAAAGGAGAGCGCTCATTAAGTCATATGACCACAACATTCAGCTGAGAGAATAATCAGAAACATCTAAGAAATGATGAGTGACGACAAGGCCAATACTTTACAGGAAACCAAAAAAGTGCTTCTGTTCATAGTTCGGCTAATGATTTTGAGAAGAATATGATTTTTCAGTCCAGTGGATCCGTTACATGTAATCAAACAGTGCTGAAAAGCATCATACGAAACTCTAATGAATTCATGTTGTGAAGCTGTAGGCGTGGCATGTGTGAGAGATTGATGTGTGAGCCTGAGCGGAAATTATTATGTGACAATGGTAAAAGAAGGGGTAAAAGAGAGCTAAGGGTTTGTGATAAAATTCCTAGGTGATCTCAGTCCTTTTTTGTGAATTTCCTAAATTTATTCTATTTAGTGGGGAACTAAGGATTTACATCTGGTAGGTATAGAGCCTTTGGGATGATAAATGAGTCGCCATTGCGAGAATATTCACTCAAATTTCGACCCCCTTTCCCAATTTACAAATGAATACGTACAGTGAACTCCAAGCGGTCGTAGACAGGGTGAAGGATCGCGGCGCAGGCATCCCAGTTGTCTGCTGCACTCTCGAGGCAGCGCGAAATCACGACGTATCATTTTCCTCGGTGTCTCTGCCCAGTAGACGCGCTGCCTCGGTGCAGCAGACAACAAGAGTGCCCGCGCCGTGGTCCTGCCGCTTGTCTACGGCCGTTTGGAATTCACTGCATGTAGCGGTTTTCACAGCGAGCAGCTATGGAAGCGAAAGCTATAGAAGAAATAGGCGGAGCCTGTGTCTTTGCCGAATTCCATTTCGAACAGCTGTCAAGTTTAACACCTTGAAGGTTACCATCTAATGAAATTTCTACTTTTCCAAGAAATGTGTGCTGTGTGAAATTGGCTGCTAGTATATAGATTTGCTGAAAAAATGTAACAAGCAGGTGCTGTTGCACAAGGGGAGGAAGTAAGGAACAGACCGTGTACCCCATCACACTCGTTCATAAGCTTATTTCCGGCGAAGCGCCAGCTTACACACCTAGTACCAGGCAGAAGTAACGAGAACCGCCATTTACTGCTCTTTTTATCACGCTGAGTGGAACGTAACATTAAATCTAAGCGTCTGCACGGTAGGGTTGCTTTGACTAAAAGCTTTCCGAGCCTGGATTCATCACTGAGATTACCCAGGGTAAACGTATTGACAATCGTGTTAGCGATGGGTAAATTCGCGGTGCGCTAACGCGTTTAGCCTTTAGAATATCGCAATCGTGCATGCTATCCCTGGGATAGGATCATTCAACACATAACCGAGCGCCTAACCATACTAGCAAAGTAACATTCACGTTCTATATCCCCTCACAAGCTACAGGGTGGCCCAAAATTAAGGTAACGAGGAAAAAAGCATCCAGGAAAATATTTTTGGCATTATTTGAAATGATATCACAACAGTTATACTCGCTGTCTGCTTGTTGTTTGAGCAAAAGACAACATTTCATTCTGAAATATCCTTCAACAGCTTCCCCGCAGATTCTGAAAAGTTAACTGAAGTCGTAGGTGGTTAAGGTTTAACCCTTTTCCACTAGTTTTGAAGCGCTTCTGCAAGAAACCCACATTGCAGTGAATTCTAGAGGAAACCTGTGAATCAGGTACTGTCGCAACTTAAAAATCCAAGTAATCGAGAAATGGGTAATTAGGTGGCCGTAGATAATGCCAATGGATACTTTATTCCTGTCGCAGTCCTAGATACAACGTGGCCATGCGCTATCCTGGGCCTAGATTCATCATTAGAAATGCCCAGGGTAAAAGTTTTGGCGCCTATGCACGATGGGTAAATTTGCGTGGTGCAACGCATTTTTCCTGGGTAATCACACTGATGCATGTAGCCCTAGTAAAAGGTCTAGAAAGACCTTACAACTGTGGTTGACTAGAGGTCAATAAAGGTAACCCTCAGCAGTTTGCGTGGTTAACATCTGATGAATTTCAGTCCCATTGACCATAGTCTGGCATAAGCATGGTCATTGAAGGCGATGTTCTCCTCATTATGGTTGTATTTGCGACAGTTTCGACATTTACAGAAGCAAACGAACGAAAATCGGGCTTTTCACTGTACATGAGACTTAAAATAGAGCAGAAATTAAGTCTTTAGCGAGCAACGTTTAAATGCAATCAGGAGTACTCGAGGAATACAAGGAATGCACTTTGTGGATCATAGAGCAGCTGAAAGCTTCTGCAGTTATCCAACCTAGGTCTTAATAGCATCCGACTAAATAATGAGAAAAAGGCAGCCTGAACGGCTGAAATGGCTGTGCAACACACTAAGAATTCGTAAAAGCACTGATTTTGTCCTTTCAGTTAGTGCAGCTAAGCTTAATTCATCAATTAATGAAGTTGAAGGTTTGTGATACCTACCGGGGTTGCGTAGCTGAGCCTACCCTACCTGTGATGAATTTATTCTTGGACCCGGATGCATACGTAGTTGAAATTATCCAAGCTATAAACGTTAAAGAACTCGAATCAATCCTTCACCTGGCATGTTTACCCATACATGACGTAGTCCACATCCAGCTGCTACCAATGGCGGACGCGGAAGCGAATTTTCTTAATCACTTCGAAAAAAGAATAAAAATCTTGTATTAATTTATTTTCATCGGTTTATCATTACTTTTAATATAATAGTAGACGGTGTGCCCGGCTTCGCTCGGGTGTCTCTTCCTCCCGGCAGTTAAATGCTGACCACGGCAACTGTGAAATCCAATGAATCCTTTCATAGTGCTCATTATATTCATGATCACCCTAATAATCCTTTTCATCCACCCACATTCACGTTCGGCACATTGAGGAACCCCAGTGGACATGTCTTCATCGACCCGTGGGCAAAAATATCGAAAAATCGATAAAATCGACAAATCAATACTTGGTGCAAAACGGTTATCATATTCGTGTTTTGCGAGTTGAGGAACCCCGGAAGACACGTCTTCATCGACCTGTGGGCAAAAATAGCAAAAAAATCGATAAAGTCGCTAAATCAATACTTGGTGCAAAACGGTTGTCAAATTCGTGTTCAGTCTGTTGAGGAACCCCAGTAGACATGTCCTTGTTGACCCTGGGGCAAAAAAAAGCGGAAAATCAAAGAAATCGATAAATCGATAAATCAATTGATAACCTAAAGTAGCCTATAACCTCCGCCGGCCCATGTTTGACATGTGTGCAAAGTTTGGTCCCGATTGCTCAAGTCTCCGCGATTTCTATTCGTTACATACATACACACATACACACATACATACAGACATTCATTTTTATATATGCAGATATAGATTGCATGGAATATGGATCGCGGTTCTTGAAACATCATATTTTATCGACTTTTAAAAAATAGAAGACACATTAAGAAATGAATAAATTACCATCACGTACCACAACTCTTTGCCAATTTTCGCGAAGTATGCCTTCGGCGTAGAACTACACGTAATTGACTCGAAAAAGTTGCTCAACCAGCGACGGAGCAAGTCATCTCCATCATCGCACGCTTTCCCTTGCAAGGCGTTAGAGTCAAGAGGAGTATCTTTCTTCGTAATCTCGTAATCTTTTGGCGCAAAATCAGGGGTGTACGGGAAGTCAGCTTCTCCCATCGAAAGTCATGTGGCTTCTGGCGAGCCACTCTTATAGTGACTATATAGTGAGCGGACCAGCATTGTGCAAGAGCCGAATCGTGCCGTCATTCGGACCCTAATGGCTGACGCAGGAGGGGCGTCCCCCGAGGAAATTAAATGAAATTACTGCATAAAATAAATAAAACCCTGTGTTAGTGTCATTCTAGTTGTTTCTTCGTTTCGTGGACATAATGGCCTCCTGTTTTCAATCATTTATTGGCGATCTTTCGGTGTTTTAAACCTTCGTCAGGTCTAGAATGCATCGCAACGCATCATCTACGAGGGTGGGTTGAGAGGTTTCCGAAATGACCACAATATAGTTGCCGTTTTCCGAATATTTTTATGCCATTGCATTGATAAATCCTCTGTATGAAAAGGCTGGAAATGTCAGGTGGATCCGACAAAAAGTCTGCTTTTTACAAGCAGTTTAGTTCAAGCAACTTCGAATGCACTCAGCTACTGGAAGAGGCAGAGTCAAGGCGGTCATCTTTTTATTTGAAGTGGAAAACGGAAAAAATCAAATCGCATCAGAATGCTGGTCTAAGCATCTCATCATCTTTATTTCCCAGGCTTAGTTTAAGGGTTTGGAAAATAGGGTGTGGCTACACGTCAACAGAAGTGAACCATGTGCAGAACTTCGAAGAAAGGCCACTGTTCTAAAAATCATAGATAAAATGCCTGAAGTCGTTCTTGCATGTGGCAATTGAAAGTGTATGAAATAGGAAAGGTTTTGGACATCTCTTATGTACAGTAAATTTTTGTTTCGTAAGAGATAATAAGATTAGAAAACTTTTTGAAAGAACGGTGCCGCATTTCCATAATCCTAAAAAGAACGTATTCCAACGAAAACTTAGCCTCTTGTTTTAAAAAGTTTCCTTGGACTGGAGAAGAAAAGCGCAGCTGGAATTGAAGCCTACGTTCAGTACTAACCTCTGGTTACATGATAGCATTCAAACATTTGGATGAGACAACAAAATAGGGTCCAAAGAAGAAAAGGTCCATTTCTTGCGGTGGAGTGGCGGTGGTACCTGTTTTCGCTCTCACCGAGGGAATTTCGCTAATTTTCGGAAAACTTGTTATTTCCACATGCCGACCAATATTTTTGGAAGCATTTGATATGGAAATTCTAGCGAAGCGCCCTCGTCCGGTCAAGTAAAACAGCTTTGTATCCCACCGACAGACCGTTCTGAAAGTGCCTATCTCTCCGCGGAAACTTGTGGATATCTAACCCGAAACTTCTTCTCATCAGCTTATTTTTCCTCACTGGCTTTTTCTTTCTTCTCCTCGTCCATGGAAGTCAAATTTAGTCTGTCTAGGAAAAGGTTATGGTTAAACGACGAGCGACTTTTAGCTGTAGTCAGTTATTTTGTCTACTTCAGAGAAGGTGATTATAGGGAAAGAACGGATGGCTTGGAAGAAATTGGACCAAGTGCTTTGAGCTTTTATGGAAATGGGCAAAAATATGAGTTATTGGGTGGATGCGAATTGTTTTGTTTTTATTGTCATTCCGGAAACTTACCCGCCCTCGTACATAGCACTCATGATAACAACAATGTCAGTGAGGAATGATCAACTAGACTGACCGGGCTAGGCTAACCAGAGGACAAACAGAGCAGAAAGCGGGTCATTAGAAGAATCAGAACTACAGAGGAGGCGACATAAGAGACAGGCTCGCAATCACGAACGCTCTAGGTGATAAGCCTTAGTCAGTGGAGGACACAGGAAGTGGGCGG
>JARK01001475.1:244767-264895 GCA_000688135.1 Ancylostoma ceylanicum
GGGGGTGGGGGGGGGGGCATGGGAAAGAATTGGGGTCTTCGCCGTTTTGGGGATCCAGACGGAAAATAAAAATAATAAAAATGTTGATTCGAATAACAAATAATGAATAATCTATATTCAAAAAATAATGATTAAAACAAACAAATAAAAATAAACTGATGCAAGATTTTTATTTCTATTGTAAAGTAATTTCAAAAACCCCTGCATCTGCCACTGGCCTTAGTGTATCCATGAGCTCATTCTTGCTGTTTATTTCCAGCGTGAGGCGCTTTATCACCAGAGCCTCGAGCAGCTTTTTTCGAAGGGCTTCCCAGTGTTTTTTTACTTATTTAAAGTATTTTTAAAAGCTTGTCTTTGCTACCATTTTAAAATAGTTATTACTAATTATTTGAATTTATAATTATAATTTTTATTATTTTTGATTTCCATTGAGGGTCCCCAAAACGGCGGAGACCCCATTTCTTCTCACACCGTCCCCATCCCGCCATCTTTCCGCGTCTGTCACGGCTAGGGCTAGGGGGGTATGTCATAGGGTGCCTCCCCCTTCTCTCTCTCTCTCTCTCTCTCTCTCTCTCTCTCTCTCTCTCTCCCTCTCTCTCTCCCCTTAGAATTTGCCGATCGCATATGGATAAGGCAAATCGGGAGAGTTAGAGGTAACGAAGAGCTTATATGAATAGCGTCAAATATAAAACACTGAAATAGACTAAAACTATGTGCCACAATATAGGGGAAGTCGAATGCCACGCCTCATCTCCATCAGCTACGTATTTCCTTTTACTGGTTTAACTTTAACTAAACAATTGCATGGAAATAGAGTATTCAGGCGCTTGTCATCTTTCTAAGAAACGCTATCAATCACAAATAAGAACGGAATTTCCTCCGCTTTCAAACAGGAAATAAGTAAGTGATCGGGTGTGTCATTTAACGAAAAGGTCAAGGTAAAAGTGACAATGCTAGATTCTAACCACATCATTTCTACATTTATAATAGATAGCGAGTTCTTCACATAACAGCAGAATAGGGGATCATTATCGTGACTTAATCTTAATTTAGAAATGAGAATTTGCAAATAAAAGTAGAGTTCATTAGAAGTAGTTTAGAACAAACAACAGCTAGTACAACTAATTTAATAATTGCGCACTAGTAGCTCAAGTTGAATGAGTTACTTTAAATAGTAAGCACTTTGTAGGAATAGGTGCAACGAGACCTTTCGCACGGCAACAATATGTTGCGTAGTCCTTGAAGTCCTGACTGATCCATTGGAATACTATGTAATTATGTGAGTGAAGTGAAGGGGTAAGCAGAGCGACTTGCTGCTCCAGTGGGAGCTAACAGTGGCAAAAACATACATTTTATTCTGTGCAGACACGGTGATTATTTTATTCAGTTGCCATTCAGGTGCTACTAAAACTTCTAATGATACCATGTAAGTACACTAATTACATATTTTAAAATGACGTTTTCGCTCATACAGGGAAGTCACATGACTGGATAAGCTCCTTCGATAACGGCTCCATGAGGCGTGAAAAATTGACCGGATGAAATGCACTGGTGCACCTAAGCTATCACCTGCACGTTATGCAGAGGTTTTTAAGTACGTCGCAGAAAAAAGGTTGTACATAGCGACATGTGCATCAGATGCACTCATTAAATTGCAGAGGATTTTCCACAAAGGTAGATGAACATCCCGGGTACAGCATAAATACCTGTGAGGTCGTAAAGTCGAGGGTCTCATCTGCGCCAAAGCATCATCAGAACTGTGAATACTTCGAAATCTCTCCGTGAGTGGGTTTGAAAATTTTCAGAAATATTATAGATGCTTCATAGAGTAATTAAAACGTTGAGTTAGTTCATTTTAGATTGTTTGTTTTTATAATTTCTCTAAATATTCTGCAATTTTCCAGGAATGCAGGTAGAGTTTCTTCAGAACATTTCGTTTATTATTTTCGGAATGCGTGAATTTCTCTGCTCCGACCGTACTTCGTTTGAAAACACCGTGAACGATCTAGCTTTTTGTGCCTAACTAAAAAGAAGTATTTATGAAGCTGTTCATACTTGACTGACTTCATATTTCTTTCTCAATGAGTTTTTTCGGTGTTTTTTTATCTGTATATTCGAAGAGCTGAATATATGCTCATTACGTACCTGTCACATAATGGACGCATTGAAGTAATTCTCACGCTGCCTGAGAATTTTTTTTATTATTTTTGTTCGATTTGAAGGCAGCCACCGTGGGAATTTTTGCCTGTAGAATTTTTACATGTGTTGTGTGGAAACCACTTGATTCTTCCAACAATCCGTATATAAAGCCACAGATTAACATGACCCTTGGAACTATACGTATTTTACAAAAGAGAAATCCAACTTAGGGTTTCCATCAATCCTGAGAATGTCACCTAATGTTTTTGATGTGTTGCTGTGAACTTATTTTCAGCTTAATGTAGCTGAACACCTAGCTGACAACTCTTGGCGCCGTGGAGTGCCTCCGAATGCGTGTTAGTTGACTCATCGTAGGATCTATTACAATTTAAAGTTGGCGGGGTACATAATCAATTGCAAATTGTTCGTTGTTGACCTGTAATACATGAGTAGACGCTGCCGAGCAGTATATCGGCGCTCCTTCTCTCTCTCCCCCTTCCCTCCCCGCCCGGAAAAGATCGTCAAATTTCCTAAATTCCACACGATATTTATAGAATTTTTATTCCTCCCCCCCTCTGCGTATAACACTTAAAAGCCGTAATAGTAAAGTATAATGAATCAAAAGCACACACTTGGAGGAAATGATTAAAACATTTCGGGGGATAGTAAAAAAGCATTGTATAGAAAGAAGGGAATAAACTACTACATACGTAGATACCATGCATGTTACGTATGCTACGTTTTATTCAATTCATCGAATGAAAGAGCGGTCCTTTCCCCATAACGGGCGATGCCTTGATGCTTGATTCGCTTCCAGGAACGACGAAGGCTCTCTTACTCATTGTGATTCATAATAGAGAAAAAACGCTGGCTTCTGGACTACTAATCGCAGCCGTTCGCTACAAAAAAGCCGGTACTACACTACAAAAAAGGAGCGTTGTATTTCTAAAAGTAGACTCACGATGGATACTCAGAGCCCCATGGATTACAATGCTGGATTGATTGCACGCAAAAAAGCCGGTTATTCATGCCAGCTAACATTTTTTTCGTTTGCCGTTGAATGTTCGGAAATGTCTTAGTAATGTTGGGCAGGAAGCATACATTGGGAGAGGTGAATTTACAATTTTCTGAAGCCAGCCGACTTATGCGTCACGGACGACTCCTCTCTGCTTGGACTAGCATACGGTTGATGTACAGCGGGCACCGATGGCGGTGACCCCTCCGCGGCTTCAAAAAGCAAGCAAAAAATGTAATGAACAAATACCGAGAAAACCCAGATTCGCTACTGCAGCGACGATTCCATCGTGAGCGGCGCGGTCGCGCCGCGTTCGTTTCGAGGCCGTGGATGGGTCACCGCCATCTATGCCCACTGTATGGAGGTCATCCAAGTGCTATGACTACACCATGAATGGGAAAGTTCTGGTGCTGCATAGCTTCTATATTCACACATTGTAGCATTACCATCTATGTAGTGTCAGTTATGACAATCTTGAGCATTAGACCTGTTCCAAATTCCGAACTGCTAGGGGTAAGTTCTGCCAGGTTGGCTCACTTCCAGCATGATTTAGAATTTCATTATACGTCAGGTAATTTTTGGATGTTAATCTACACTTATCACCTGGAGAGGTTTCTAAGGTGTGTAAATGTGCATGAAGGTGTTCATCCACTGCCTTCTGACATTCCATGTCTACTCCTCGTCGTCTCACGTTGGAATTCGCTTGCATATCGTGTAATTGCGTGCTTACGACAGACCAACTGACATTAAGTGACAGGAAAGCGCTCCTGGAAATGTCAATAGTGACACAGTGGCAAGCGTTGTGACTCATAATGAACTGTAACAACTGTAACCTCAACAGAGTGCTGAATTGTAGTAGCTAGCGCTAGGCTCAAGAGCAGCCACCTGTGCGGAAAACTGGGAAAGTGGAAGGTGAAGAGGTCTTTGAACAGAGTTAAGATCGAAGATTCACGAGAAAAATGCATTAAGCAGAATTGAAGGTTGTGAATGATTTTTGCGACGACAAACAGTGATGAGAGTCGCGAATTTTTGAAGGTAACGTAGAAAATGAAAGGGAAATGCTGATGGCATCTCAGGATGATAGCTGAGATTTTGCCCATTCACAGCTCATGGCGCATTTCGTAGTTGTGATACCGCTCAAAGTGCACGAAAATGACATAGCGGCATTCACACCTCAAGGGAGTAGGAGTCATTATTTGAGTTATTCCAACGCTTCAACACCTTTGGCTACCTAGCCTAGAGATATAATGGAACAGCTACGCTCACTACATAAGATGGAGGCAAAAAAAAACCAGGGCCCGTAGTAAAGTGTCATGACGGTCAAATCATCCACCTGCCGATTTCACCGCATATGTGAGGCGCTGATCGCATGCGATGAGAGATTGATCTGTGACAAAGAAGTCATGAAAGAAGAAACGAAGCGCAGGAGCCAGATGGAAGAAAATCACCAAGGGTGATGAGTCACGAAGCGCGATATTACAGATGTGTCCACACCTGTTTAAGGAGGCGCCGGCGTCCATTAGTGGAGAAGCTGCCACCGAACGGGATGTGTTATAGATGCTTAGGGATGGGTCCACTGATATTTGAGAAGGGTGCCAACCTCCGGTAATGTGAAAGAAGTCAATCGTCGTGCCCACTGATGGGTAAGGGGAGCGTCGGCACCCATTCATGGTTGGTAGCACGTTATTCAACGGGTCCACAATTGTGGGAGGGGCCCTCTAGCGCAGGATAGTAGGAAAATGCAAAAAAAGGCTAACGAAGGGTGAGGAGTGGTTGGAGAAGACGACAGCAAAGCGAGAACCAAAGAAGCCTGAAAATCCGGTGTTTTCCGGACAGTTCTGGTTCGTTCTGATTTGCTTTCTGAAAGGACTTTTTCTTTTGCACTTCACTACACTGAAGCGAAAATCCCAGGTATTCAGTGCATTTATTTACACGTCAAATTTCTAGAAGTTGGGGAAAATGCCCTTCTCACGCAAGGATGCCCACAGCGGTGCTTTGGCCTCGCGAAACTTGCCACTTGTCGTCACGCAATCTTGCGAACATGTGGACAATTCCCTGTTAACAGGACGGAAAACCGAACACAACCGGACATTTGCCTACAGTGCACTCATTTACACCGAAACGCATGGAAAAACTGAGCAAACTCAAGTCGAAAAAATGTCGAAATTCAGAATATAGTGCAGTAGAACCACCCTTGCTTGAGAATGGCTGGAATTTCTGCTTCGGAGTAGGGTTCAACTGGAAAAAGAAGAAAAAGAATGGAATCGTGAAAGAAAGTCTTCAAAGCTTCACGTTGCACAAAAAGCAGCTTCGGTCCTAAGAACATTTACTTTTGATGAATTCAGAACTCCAGTCTGGCCTTCGGTCCAGGTACTTTCGCAGTCGAAAGAGGCCAGCTCGTCTCCGAATAATCACACGATTAAAACCCCTGAGCGCTTGACTAGGATCCAAAACAAACTTCACTGCAGACTTCTAAAGAAGGTGCAAGTATGGGCCAGCATAAATAAATCAAAGTTGTAGCTGAGAATCCCGACGGCTACACCGTTAGAGCACACAAACACAATGCTATGTTCAATTGAAGACGAAGAATTCAAATTTCAAGTGGAAGGAGCACGAGACGGCGTCCATAAACCATCTATAAACCGAAGATAGGGAAACGCCTAACGTAAGGGAAAACAGGGAAGGGTTCAAAAACCATACCGAGACTCAAGAAAGATCCGGACATCCCCATTCTGTTCACCTCATTCTATTAGGTTCATACACGTTTATTGGTTTTATGCCCAAAAAGAGAAAAAGAAGCAAAATAGAAGTGGTGGTATGACCAGCAGTAATGACATAGTTAATGATATAGTAACCACATTTCTCACGGGAGATGATGGTCTAGCGGCATTAGCTTAATCAGACATGTTCCACAAGGAATACTAGATGTATTGTGAGAAATGTCCTCTCCATGGATAAAATATGATTTTCTTTACAATTAAAAAACGTTTTTGGAATAAATTCGATATTTTTTCTCTCCCTCACCTCACCCACCAAAGTTGTGGAATATTCAAGGAGTTAAGGTGAAAAGCACATTGCAGGGAGAATTCAAAATTTTTTCGCGCAGAAGGTTCAGGTTTTGTTCAGTGGTAAAAAAAAACTCTTGTTTTCCTTCCGACTGCCGGCAACAAAAAAAAATAGCAGCAAATAAAAGTTGCTGACGACGGCTGAGCCTGCGGTGCATGAGCGGGCAGCCTACCTGTAGTAGTTGATTGGTGCTTCCCTCAGCTGTTCGAGGACAATTGATCAGATTTCGGCTCAAGTAGTTTTTTTCTGTTTTTCATTAATCGGAGTGTCCTTGGATAGGAGAGCTGAGCAAAAAAAAAAACACCGCATACATCAGGTTGGCCCGAAAGTCTCCCATCAAATTTTGCACTTTCTTTCAAGCAATTATAACATTGTTGTTCGCGGATGAAACCATTGAACCAAGAGAGACAAAAGAACCAACTAATTTTTATAGTTGGAAAATAAAGTAGAACATTCTCTCACATTCCTTCGCAAAAAATTCCGATTGAAAAACGAGAAAATTTGTGTCGAAAAACAAATGCTGGTGCAAGACTTTCAGACCAACCTAATACATGCAACGGAATTAACATGAACAATTCAACGGAGAGCTTGCGAATGTATGGGCTGCCATTGGTTAGTGAGTTTTCAAAGATCGACAGGGTATCACTAGAATTCGGACTAGCAGTTGAATACACACAGCTTAAACGTTAAAACAAGTCTATACGTACTTCCAGACACCCTCTATATTTCCACGGGGTGGACACTTATTGCAAGAAGGTCAATATGTAAAAACAAGCAATGAGCATAGGAGCGGACTGCTGATTTCCTTTGTAGGTCTCATAGTTAATTTCAGGAAAGAGAGCGGTAAGATGGTGAATAAGTAAGTTTTGAAAAGCTTGAGAAATTCGCGTGCGGCACTTGTTAGCATATGTTTTCGTAGCTCACGAGACTAAGTCGATTCTCGGACCCTTGTGGGTATGGGAGGTGCATACACATATAGTGCGCGTCAAAACTTTACGCCCACCCTATAAATTCGCCGTTTCGGAAGAGGATCAAAATTTCCCAAGAAATGGAGTTCACTATCGTTTTCGGCGTGCTTGAAAACCCCCGTACACTTCTGCTAGGTCTTTTCTTAGCGATCCTCTAAATTTTTATTCGCTTTTGAAAGAAAAACGCGGCGGTTCAAAACTTTACGCCCACCCTTGAAAAATGTAATTACTCAGGAAAGGTGTTGTTAACAAAGTGACAAATGATGCAGTATGATGTAGTAGCGTTCACAAAGACCGTAGACAATCCTATGGAGCATTTGAAATCAATGCTTCGGGTATTTTGCCAGACGCTAACTGAGCAAGCCCATTACTGAGCAAGTGTGAACAAAACGAAATTTTCTTAAGAACCTGAGCGAGCGCACGCTTATCAGGTATTTCCAACAGCAACTTTGATATATGTAGACAGAAAAGGAAACACTTGAAGATATTTCAAGGCCGATAACACTGCCGTATGACCCGTCTGATCCTCCTCCTCCACATCGACGGCCGAGAAAATCCGCACTAAACTCTCGCTAACCGTTTCCAAATTAGCCAGTCCCTACGCATATCATCTTTTAAGGAATTTTGAGGCAAGAAGATAAGGCATGTTCTCTGGCACACGCCACTCCGCTCTTGGAGTCGAGTGATTTCGTCAGGTATCAGGTTGTTGCGAAATTAATTGCCGAAATAGACAGCCCAGTTCAAAATGCTGTAACTCTGCTCAAACTCAACTCTATTTATCAAAACAAAATCCTTCAGATTCTACACATCTCTGCCAACGATTCGGTAACTCACTTATACCTTTACAATAGAAACTGAGATCACAAGATTTTAAGAACTCTTTGAAGGCAATTTTAACGTGCTCCAAATCAGGAAGATGCTGCTGGCGCAGGCTTGCTTCGAGAGCCCGGAAAAAGTGATAGTCGGTAGGGGAGAGGTCTGGAGAGTAAGGTGGGTGAGGGAGAACCTCGATGCCTAACTGCGTCAGTTTTTGCCGGATGAGTTTTGAAGTGTGAGGCCTAGCGTTATCCTGGAGCAGGAGAGGCCCACCTCTGTTTGCCACTCCCGGCCACATTTGTCGCAACTTTTCATACATGAGGTCTAAGTCACAACAGTAAGACTCTGATGTAACAGCCTGACCAGGTTGCAGAAGGCTATAATGAATAACACCCTTACAGCACCACCAAACTGTCAACATACCCTTTCTAGGGTGAAGATCTGGTTTAGTGAAGCTTGGAGGGGTAGAGAACTTGTCTACCCATACATAACCACGTTTCTTATTATCAAACAGGAGCCATTTTTCATCTACAGTTATTAAACGGTCAAGAAATGGCTCGTTTTTCTGGCGAACGAGGAGGTTAGAACAGATCTCGTAGCGGGTGGATTGCTGGTCATCGGTCAGATCATGGGGTGTCCACTTTTGCATTTTTCTCACCATGCCAATGGAGGCCAAATGTTTTGAAACTGTAGCATAGTGAACCCCCAGGCCTGCCGCCAACGTACGAATAGTAGTATCGAGTTTCGTTTCCACCGCTGCTTTCAGTGCTTGATCGTCCAGCGACATCCTTCGACCACGACCGGGTTTATCTTCGAGATCAAAATCGCCGGAAGAGAATTTTGCGAACCAGCACCTCACTGTCCTTTCGGAAGGAGAGTCCGTGGTAAAATCAAGCGCTACATTACGGGCTGCTTCTGCTGCAGAATTGCTGAGTTTGAACTCGTACAACATGATCACTCGAAAATCGCGTCAACTCACCATTTTTCGCGACCCTATAAAAAAGTCAGATGAAGAGCTAACCAGATTATTGAAGAAGCATCTGAAAGAGCAGAACAAACCCTACCATGAGCTAGCACAAGTTGGCTTGATGTAGTTGAATTGGGCAAGAAGAAAGTTTTTCTTCCAAGCATACCGTGAAACGGCAATTATTTTCGCAACAACCTAATACAACATGAACAGCATATGGGCTTGGGTGGCATTTTCTGTAGTGCTTGCTCACATCCAGGATTTCACTGATATCATCTGATGATATGTTCATTGGTGAGCGTTGAAGTCAAGCCAGGATTTCCCTGGCTGAATTTCGCATTACTGTAGAGATTCATGGGAAAAGTGGGAGGTTTCTTTTTTGGCGCAACTTTGGTGGTTGAATTTCAGTGATCAGGACCGACCTCTGGCTGCAGGATTGCAGAGGTGGGATTCACATAAGCTCATCAAGTCATAGTAGTGCTCTACAAAGGCATTTGTGGTCATATTTCCCTGACACTGCGTGCACCACTTCACTTTCCGCCAGGATCACGACTCGGAGCACCCTTCAAGTCTAACTCACAGCCTCTCAATGCTGTTTGAGAACAACTTTCACAGTCAGAAGATAGAGAGGGAGCAGAAAAATATTCACAATCATAGTTGCATTGTTTTGTCAGCTATTTCGAAAAGTGGTGGGGCCATCTCCCATTTTAATTTTTCGTATTTTTTTCCGTTTCCCGGGTCCAAAGACGGAAAACGTAAAGAGGAAGACCAAAAATGGCCGTAAAACGGAGAGCGTAAAAGGAATACGAGACACAACCCTTACCCCGACACGAAACCCTGGGATAGTACGCTCTTAGGCCCCAGCACGAGCTTTTCGTGGGGTCGGAGCGAAAACGAAGCCCCCTTCGGAAAGCCCCCCCCCTCTTGAATAGTATACCCGCAGTAGAATCAACCTCGAAATATTCTCAAACAAGGTTTTATATTCGAAAATACACGCAAATTCAATGGGAGATATTAGGACAATGGAATAGAAATACTAGGAAGATAGATGCGATGCTACAGTGCTGTTCCTTTACGGCCATATCACTAATGTCATCACGCATCACCAGCGCGAGCTCATGCAATGGCGGGAGCGGTGTGAGCCTATAATCTCAGAGCTAGGATTCATGAACGCATAACTAAGCAAACCCAGGCTAGCAAACCAACTTTCGCGTCCTGGGTCTCCTCTCGCTGCGTAGTCTGTGCAGGACCATTCACGCTAACCATCGTTGGTTTGCGTGGTTAACGTTTCATGGATCCCAGCCCAGGGGGCCACCCGACGGCCAAATCGACCCGACCGGAACCAGTTACCGGGTCACCCGCGGAAATTTGGCGAACCACCGGGCTACCAGAGAGCAATGAATGGAGCATCGGGCGACCCAAGGGCATGATAGTGAGCCACCGGCCGACCCGAGGGAATGCTGCAGCCGGGCTACTGGAAGACTATTCATCCGGAGTTGGCCTATTTGCAAAGACATCTCATTCAGGCTTCAGGCAAGAATGACATACGAAGGCTACAAGAAGATCGTGGCTCTAAATATAATAGAGTTTTCAGGCAAACCGAAAAGAAGTCTTCTCATACTTCCAGTAATTTTCCCAAGCATTTGAAGGGCACAAGAAAGTTACGCGCATTTTTTCATTTGCTCGAGAAGTTTGAGCAAGAATTATGTTTACTGTGATGTAGACGTTTAAAACCTCTAGAAACAACAGAGAGAGAGAGAGAGAGAGAGAGAGAGAGAGAGAGAGAGAGAGAGAGAGAGAGAGAGAGAGAGAGAGAGAGAGAGAGAGAGAGAGAGAGAGAGAGAGAGTGATCATCAATGAAGGTATAGTAGCGCTCAGTGGTGCAGAGCAGCTCACCTTACCGCATCGCATTCTTTTTTGTTGCCTGGCTGTCTGCGCTTCCGCACTTTTAATTGACATCACGGTACGCATTCTCAATTGATCCTGTGGTGTGCGAAGGTCCGAAAATCCGGATGCTCCAGGACGTACAGTCAACGAGAAGGTAAAATGAAAATCTTTACTGGCATTCAAATGGAGTAATTGCTCCAGAATTTCCAATTGAGGAATTTCACACGTTGGACCGCGATGGGCCCTCATTAGGCAGATCCTTGTGGCGGACCATAAAATCTGGTGAGGCGGACCCCAACATTCTCGCTATTTGTCAGAAAAGTGCTGACAAAAACTAGATCAAAAGAGCGTGTTGTGAGGAAGCGAAATGCCGAATGGATAAGAACGCGGGCTAGCGAGACGAAGCTTGATAAGAAGGACAGGTTCGAATCCCAATTGCTGTGAATGCTGGGACGAAGATGAGGATAGGAGCCAAACGGTTGCATTTCTCTTCTGTGATCAAAATCAATCTTCGCACGAAGCAGTCACTTTTTTTTGACTCTTAACCACTATTTGTTAAATTTGATGAGCGAATGACCCGACGGCGAATAACAGGCGACCCGATGATAACGCGTCGGGTCACCCTGCAATCGCATTCAAGTCGCCCCTGTGTCATCGCCTGTGTTTCATTTATCAGTGAGAGTATAGTAGTGGTCAATATAGTCAGTACAGTCTAACTGTTTTCGGCTGGGATAAGCTCCATACACTAGCGGAATGAAACTTATATCGAGCACCACCGCTACGCTCACGCTCCTGCATCAGCTCCCGCTGGTGATAGGTGAAGGTATGGTGATACGGCCAAGGAACAGCACTGAATGAGAATGACCATGGCTACACTTGGGCCCGTAGTAATCCTTCATCCTAACTCTCAATGCCGAGTTGAGCGGTTAGGAAGGTTTTCTGAAATGAAGGCACCTTGAAGTGATCGTCGATTTCTTTGAAGACGCTGTGGATTTCCTATTTCTGCGATACCTACTCTTTACCTACAGCTAGGCGACGTCGCAGGAAGAATGCACCGTCGCTCAGTCGTATAAAAAGAAATCTTTGAACCAGAACACCCATCAACCGCTGGGGACCATTTGCATTTGGCCTTTCGGCCCTCGGCTTTTCTCGTCCTTGCCGTACTCGGTTCCTCTTCTCGTACCTGAACGGAACCACACCCCCTCCTTTATATACCCGTGCTAGCACTATCATGTCAGAACAAAGTGATTGAGCAATTTATGCGGACCATTTCACGTTAATCGGTCACTATGCAAGTCAACTCGGCATTGAGCTTGAGTAGCTCGGGAGGTGCTTATCGGCGTCTCCGATGATGGCAACGCTATTTCTTCATTTCTCTGACCGGTCAACTCTGAGTTAACCACTTGCTGAACACCGAGTTAAGTTTCCCTAGTAAACTCCTATGAGAGCGCAATCAACTCCGTGTTCAGCTTCATATCGTTATACGCATGAAGTGAGTTGACGTTGAAGTGACCTTGCTCAACTCAGAGTTAACATTTGAATTGAGTTCATTTCAAGTTTAGGGGAATTTACTACGGGCCTTGAGGTATTGACATGGTCATATTCATAAACTTGTGCTCTAACTATATCAGGTATGCATCATTTGGGATCAAATGCTCCTCACGTCATGGTAGGTCAATGCTGCCGGTTTGTTAGAGTATCCCCAGACTTCAGCAGTTTAAAATGAATGAACACCAGCCTGATCGTCCGGCTAAAGGGTTTTTTACAGTTTTTAGCAAGTTGCGGCGCGGCGCGGCGCGAGAAACCACTCGCTGCGAGCTGAATTCTCACATTTCAACTCGCGCTAGGGTTGCGGCAAACGTAGCAGGTTGCCGCAATTAAAGCACTGTAAAGGGGTTTTTACAGTTTTGACGCGTCGCGCCGCGCCCTATGCTTAAGCATAGGGCGCGGCAACGCAGTGCGAGCTGGCGCGAGCTCGCTGCGTCAAATGCCGCAAGGTGGTCATTGTACACCTTTTCCCGCGGCGCGTCATTTTGCGAGCTCGCACTGCGGGCCGCAAGGAATACTCGGGGGCATTCTTTGCCGCTGCAGCAACGCGGCAAACCAGTTGTTCTTCGCCGTTGCATGCATACTGAACGTTTTTCTTGTTTGATTTTTGTTTCCTGGAAGAGTCTGGAAGTCCGGCGTTAGCCGAACGGCCAGGCTGGTACAGTGATATATGTAGCAGCAAAGGAACAACATTGAATCAGAATAACCACGACTGTATAGTCAATGTCATCCTAATCCAGTGCTGCTCCTTTGCGGCCATATCAATAAACCATCACGCTTCACTACCGTGAGCTGATAAGGACAATTCATACGGATGCGTGCGACTGACGCGCGTTTGACTATATGATGAAGGATAGGGGCAAGTCACATCGCATTCGCATAGCAGTCGCACGCGCTTGCGGCCTCGCGACGGCCGCACTTTCTTTTCATTCAGAATTTCATGCCGCGTTGACCGGTCTTCATCGAAAATCTTTCGCAAATGGATGCGTGCGCCTAATAGTCGCATCTGGTATAAATTGTCCTATACAAGGTCGCATCTGGTACAAATTGCCCTCGTCACAATCCCACATCTTCTGGACATATTCGGGCTGGTGGGCGCGCTTTAAAATCCAAAAAGACGTCGAAAACCCCGAAGAATACGGGATTCTTTGGCCGATAATTTCAAAATCCTTGGCCAGTTGAACGAGAGGCTTCATTCCGCAGTGGAAGCTTGCTGAGTGTACGGCATAGTTTCCTTACACGGAAATACTTGTTCTGTCTATAATAGCTGCTGTTGGCACGTTCATTTTGGTAAACACTCTCAACTTCTCGCCGCTTCCTCCTTGCTGGCCGTCAGGGAAACTCGTCCATGTCAAGATCACATTTTGCTCCAAAAGTAGGATTCTTTGACCTTTTTTCGGACATCAAGTACATCGTTGGAATCAGCGCGCCGAGAAGAATCGGATTCCGTTGACATTTCGATATCCAAAACGAGCTGACACACTGCCTTTGAGAGGATTGTACGATAGCGCAGCAGGCACAATAGTGCAGCAAGACAAAGCATCCATGCTGTAGCGGACTCAAAGTCGTACGAGGGAAGGTAGCTCTTAGTGGAGATTGTAGATGCACTAATCCGGCAAAAGGGAGCAATATTTCAGTCAAGCGAGAAAGTTGATCCACGAGAGAAAGAATAGCTTCATCGACATTCTCCACACCCGCAAGAACGGATCGAAGATTTTCGGAAGCATCAAACTGGATGTTGCGTCCTGCGACTGCGTTTGAAGAAAGTAGACTGAATATTTATTATCGAAGCAACTGAATAATGGAACGGATCTCGTCCTTCTATGTGGATCTCCTTATATACTGGAGATCGCGAGGATCACCAGATTAGGATAACAGAGATCGCCTACAATATTCCTGAATCTACTGGAGTGGTCATTGTAATCACAGGGCTCCCGGCTCCAGCACTGGAATTTTCCAAAGTCAGCGGTAATTTTGTCAACTCCATCAAAATATCACCGCTGATCGAAGTCGAATAACATAAGTGGCATTGAGGTCGTAATCTCGGGAATTTTTGTAGATAATGTAGCTTTTGACTTTTCTATGTGATTTTTAGGTGCTACTCTTTGTTATTCCTCGTTGCTTGTGTACACGACAGTTATACCGCTCGGAGCACGTGCTCTGAAAGAAATATCATGGTGGGGAGTTCAGTAAATTACAAACGACTTTCCGAGCTGCACGAGCAGGCCACTTCGTTTTCGGTGAGTCTCTCTCACATGGAAAGTGGAAGTATTTGTAAATTGGGGTAGCTTCAGGGCTCCAAAAATGGTTAGACAGATATTTTGCGTCATTTTCTCACACTGGCAACATATTTTCATCGCTAGGTCCGATGACACAGGAGGATTTGCTTATAAACTTGAAATGGTTCGACCCCGGAAACAGTCTCAAGAATAATCTTGCCAGGTCAAAGGAACCAGCAGAATTTGGCCGATGCAACTCAGTGCTTTTGTTTCGTGCTTAGGCAGAGTTCCAGACGCGCGGGCAACGCGGGCGGAGGTTAGGCAGCGCCTGAGAGCCGCCCTGAGCGTCCGAGAGCCGCCCCTAGCGTCTGAGCGCCGCTCAATGTAGCGGCTTTCAGCCGCCTAGGCGGCTGATCGATAGTTATCGAATCAACCTCTCACCCGCCCGCGCCGCCTGCGCGTCTAGAACTCGGCTACCTTAAAGAGGATGCCATAGCTGAGAGAGTTGCTCTCGATTTTTTACTCGAACTTAGCTATGATGGTTCCGAGCTGGACGGTGAAACTTCATCACTGATGATTCTTAGAGTTCGGCTACGATGCTCTGCGAAATGCGTGAGACGAACGAGCCGTTAGGGAAGAGTCGCTAAATGACATAGACGGACCAAGAACACGAAACTGTTCAGGAAAAGACCGTCCTTCTTTGGTGTCCCGCTATTGGACTGCCATTCTTTCGCCTTCTCAAATGTAGCAAGTTTCAAAACAACTATTTTGTTGACATTAGTGCTACATTATGAACGACGCATCGATGAGAAAAGACGACGAAATTTTTGCAGAGGGAGAACTGCGTTTTCAAATATTCTGAGCAAACAGCAAGAGATGGAGGGAAAACAGATCCGATTATAAGAGCCAAAGAAACCAAGTCAAGAATCTATCACTTGGACAATTACTTCCCCATCAGAAAATATTAGGTGTCTTGTTGCAAAAAAGGAACTGTTTATGTGGAATCGTTCTATATAATTGAACATTTTACCGGGGCAATCCTCTCACAAAACAATGTGAGAGTGGTTGGATATTTTGATTATAACCATGGAATTTTGCAAGCTGATAGTTGTGCGACATCGCTTCTTTCCTACTCCTGAATCGGCGAATGGAATTAGAGAAAAACCTATTAATTCTTGCACTCTTCATTTGTAGGTTGATCCATGCGAAGACTTTTATAAGTTCGCTTGTGGTAACTGGATAACAAGCCAATCTAATACAACATTCTCCTTTCATGAGCGATTGTATAAGATATTCACTAGAGCCATTAAAGGTGAGTCTCAGGGGATGCAATAAGATGTTGGTCTTGAGCTGTTGGCTTGAGTTCGTGGTACGCATGCCCAGGCATGCTACTTGGAAAGATAAGCTGCTTCAGGTGTTTTGCTTAGTTACACCTTTAAACACCAAAGAAATACACTAAAAATGGGGAGAGGAGATACAAAGCTGACCGAACACAGTGTCGCAGAAGTTTCACGGCCAACCCAAAATGTGATCGTGATTGCGACTTTGACCAGTGCCGTTATTCGAGCGAGTTACACCTATTTCTTTTCGCTCAAATGTAATATTTCGTACTCTTTCATGGGCCAGGTTAAGCCTGATAGCTGCATTATCGTCCTGAAAATATTAAGAGCTTCTAGAGGAAAAAAGAGCCTTGCTAGTGTGCTGCAGATGCAGCCGCCTTACCTTAATTTAACCTCGTCTATGAGAACAGTACTCAAAGTCAGTGACTGACTCACCCATGGTATTCGCATGTGAGCGTAGATTGGAGTAAGGCAGCTGTATCGGCAACTCACTCGCTACTCTGATGTTGAATGGCAATACATTTGGCGAGGTTTGTTTGGCAACCTCGCAGACGAGCTTGCAAACTAGCCAGGCAAACGAACCCCGTCAAATGTATTGCCAAACACGAAGTCCCGTAAACTGTCTTGCCAAACAAACCCCGTAAAATGTATCGCCAAACAAACCCCGTAAACTGTCTTGCCAATCAGGGAGTCCCGTAAACTGTCTTGCCAAACAAACCTCGCCTTTTGTATCGCCAAACAAGCTTGAATGCGCAAAAATTCTGATAACACCGGGAACCGTACCGTGGTTCTGAGAATGGGAGTCCGCTGCCTTACCAACTGCGCCATCCGAGCCGACACCGATGATGATTGAATCACCCGCTAAGAATGAAATGAACATATTAACCCGTAAAATGTATCGCCAAACAAGAAGTCCCGTAAAATGTATTGCCAAACAAGAAGTCCCGTAAACTGTCTTGCCAAACACACTGTCTTGCCATTTGTATCGCCAAACACCCGTAAACTGTCTTGCCAAACACATTGTCTTGCCAATTGTATCGCCAAACACCCGTAAAATGTATCGCCACACAAACCTTGCCTTTTGTATCGCCAAACACCCGTAAACTGTCTTGCCAAACACACTGTCTTGCCATTTGTATCGCCAAACAGGCTCTTCACTCATTCTCCCGTAAAATGTATTGCCAAGCAAAATTTTCTCCCGTAAACTGTCTTGCCAAACACGAAGTCCCGTAAAATGTATTGCCATTCAACATCAGAGTAGAACCACATTTCTTTGAAACTATTCAACATTTTAAAGACAATGAATCAGCTACCAAGCATAGCCTGGAGCTCATACAAGAGTATGCTATATAACATGTGCAGCGAAAAGAAATAGGTGTAACTCACTACACAGAAGTCCGCAGGAAATTTGGAGGACGGATTCGAGATCAGCGTCAAAAACTGCATATGGTAGTACACATTTCATCACGAATGACCACGGCCACCAAGTATCCTTCCCTTGTTAGTATGCCACAGCGGCTGGATTCAACGTAATGGTATGACCTCTATGGCGGTACTGCGCCAGCTTAATAGCAACTCAAAATACCTATCAGATCAAGGATACGTCCCCATTTGCTTTTGTTATAACCCAAAGTTGAGAGAGTAGCGAGGACCTCGTGGCGCGCTGTTGTATCTGGTATAAAACCTCTCGAAGCTTCACCTCAGCTTTTTGCTACGAGTCCAAACTTGTGTATGATATAGCAATTGATTCGCTCTATAACATAGTTAAGTACGGCAATCCATCAGAACCGGATTGGCGTTATAGAGGAGTTCGTTCTATGCACGGGATTTCGGTCGTGCAGCATTCCAGGAGGCGCATATGACACAGAGCAGATTCTAAGCTTTACAGAAGCGTCATCCTTGCGCTTTTCAACTTGAGTTGGGTGCAACAAGGTGTCTTCTCTCCAAAAATACTCTGCGAGTGAAATCCAGAGTAACTTTGATGTTGTGGTTCATAAAAAACTGAAAAAATTGCTCGTACACGCCCTCTTCTTAAAAACTTTCTGAAATTTTTGCAGAGAAGGGAAGATGGGATCCCAGTACATCCGGTGAATTCCTCGATGTCTCCTCCGTCTACTCCAATGATTTGGTGGGAAACGTTTTGAATTGCTCTGAGTAGTGCCTTCCGTTCTAGGGGACAGTGTGACCGCGCTCCAAGCCGTGCCACGAGCAGCTCACTTTTCTCTCAAGTTTGAGTTAGTACGGAAGCGAGTTGCGACATATTCCTGTTCTGATAGGTGATTTGGGTTGATATTGAGTTGACTCATTTTCACTAAAGAGATCATGCAATCATGTTGAATTAAGCCGCTGTGGTGTTACTAAGTATGGTGTACGAGAACTTATGGCGCACCCTGTAGGTATGGAGAACTTTACCTCCAATTTGAACCGTAATCAATCGCAATGACAAGTGAATCACAAAGCAGAATAGATGCTGATACTGAATGATGTGTGTCCAAGAGAAAATCACAACAAAATCACCACTTCTAAAGAGGGGTGTGTGACATTGGGACAATGATGAACATGTTCCGGAAATACTTATCTCTATTTGTTCCTTAATAACAAGCGCCACTAACATGAGCGAATATGCTGCATAGGGGTGCATAAGAAGGAAACGTCAACATGAATCCTGAAGCTGGAAAACACCTGAAGTTATAGGGCAAAACATGTAAGTTTATATGAGCAGTCTTCGAAAAGAACAAGAACAGAACGGACTGTGAGAGCAGGCTCCAAGGGAAAGACCTGACTCTTTTTCAATTCTCCTTTTGCGTTCAGTCAGTGCCCTTCACAGCAGGATGCATGAAACGGAAAACCAAGTCCAAACCCTGGATACCTTTTGTGCCTCAAGCGGGATTTGAACCAATCCATCCCGCCTATTACAATGGAGTCGAATGATTGAGAACTTGGTGATTTTTCCCTCGGCCATCCGTGCTGACACCCCCTTTCTTTCTACTACCACCCCTTTATCATATGCACATGGACTATTAACCTTGACATAGAAAGAGCTCTTCACTATTAACCTTGACATAGAAAGAGCTCTTCACTAATGGAATAAATAGAGCCCTTGTAGTTGGCATCAGTGTAGCTGTCAAGTATTGTGGCTTTGAGCTACCGCTTTGCTAGGTTATATAGTGGATGGTGCCAGACCTTCCAGCCCTCCCCCCCCTCCCTCCCACCTCGCCCGTCCCCAGATGGACTTTTTCAAGATTCTTTGTAGTGTTTTGGCTTGGCACAGCATACTGGAGGCTTTAAAGGGAAGTGCACGAACCGATTCCGAAACAAGACATGTTTGGTTGGAAGGCTTGTCCGGAACAGTGCTGCAGATTATACGTGAATTCTGTTAAGTCAATACTGGCTCAAAATGCCGCATCGATGATTTTCAACCGTACTGGCATACACCTAAATCACTCACAGCTGTGCAGCTCGGCGGCCGAGTGGATAGTGATGAAGAATCGCAGGCAGAGGCACGAGGGTTTGCATCCTGCCCATAGGTTTTGTTTTGCAAACTTCCATTTCTAACCTTTAGAAGAATTCTGACCTGGATAGGAGGGAACTCATCATTGGTTTTACACTGAGTTCTAGGAAGACTTTCTCTGTATAATGTGCACTACGCTGAATAACTAGATTTGGCTCAATGCCTTCGTGAAATTGATCATGTTTCTGGGTCAAGCCGAACACGTGTTTCAGTATCTTCCTCGTCATCCTATCGTCAAGTCACAGCAAGCGGCATCAAGCACGACCCTCTCAGAGGCCTCCGCCATCTTTTGCTTTTGGTTCCACTGGTGATATAATCATGGCCAAATTTGGCCAGCATTAGCGGAAGTACTCGTGAGGAGTTAAACATTTTAAGCGAGTAAGGAATCATGACTTATAATAACGGGCTTAGTCTGTGTGTCACGTGTGTGTGTGTGTGAAACGAAATTCCCTGATTGGTCAGTGATGGTGATTGCATACCGTATTCTTCTAATATCAACCATTTCTGAGAATGAGAACGGGTATGGTGAGGTGCAGTCGATTCGAGTAGTCGGGAGGAGAAGGAGGAATAGGTACCGGCAATAGGGGCGCCGGCATCCAAGAGTGGATAGGCGCAAGGAGACGGCTCCGGCGATGTGATAAAGTAGCGCCGG
>JARK01001475.1:269125-289872 GCA_000688135.1 Ancylostoma ceylanicum
GGGGGGGGGGGGGGGAGATCTATCGCCACAGATTTGTGAGGACGCGGCGGTGCGGCATGGATCACAGCTGATAAACACAGCCACTGCCCGCTGCGCGCTTTCAAAGAAAACGGGCAGTTGTTGAGCCTAGTAATGCAGTTCTGAGGGGTCCCATGTGCACATTCAGGCTAAATGGGCTGCCCACGTGTTTCATTTATAGGCGGAGCTTGTCAGTGGGCCTCCCGTGTGCCGCATTCGTGGACGGAGTTTGTTAACGGGCCACCCACGCTCAGAAAACAGACTCATACCGTGGAGTGATTAATTTGAACCACCTCTTGACAATAATTTCTGTCTATCGGTGGAGTCGGATACCATGATTCGCCACATGTGTATTCATTACGTGTGTACCGATGGAATACAGAGGGGATGGAGAATGGACTCATTAAAGAACTGAAAGAGCCGAGGATATCAAGGCGGAAGGCAGAGTGGATGAATCAGCGGACTCTCAGTCAACAATATACATTGGAAAGGTAACGCTGTATTTATAGCACATCGGAGTCCGATCCTGTCGGATAACAAATCACAGGTATCGATCCACGTCGGAGCCTGACACGTCGGATTCCGACGAGGATCGATACGTATCATTTCTTATCCGACGGGATCGGATTCCGACGCACTATAATCAACGCTTAAGTTCCAATCATCGAGGTGCTAAATCACAATTAAACTTGCGTGAATTTTGCAAAAGTTCTGCTTTTCCAGAATTTGGACGTTTTAGATAAGCTTCCATTGTTTCTGTGTTCCAAAGGATCGTTATACGCTCATCGTGCCCCGAGCTGCTGCTTACAGACAGCACTCACGCTCAACAACGGCATCGATTCATCCATGGAACTCTAATCTCGAGGGTCTACTTGTGCCCATGACAGAGGAGAAATCATACAGAAGGGCAAAGTTCCTGAGAAATTTTAACTTATTCATTGTCAGAACGAGCCCACGCAGGGGAGATCTACCGCTGCGGATTTGTGTGGACTCAGCGGTGCGACGGGTCTCAAAAATGGGAAAATACTGATCGATGCCATATCAGCTGATAAACAATGCCAGCTCCCGCCGCTCGCGATCAGAAGGAACGGAACGGGCTTGAGCATGGAGGCCCATATGTACATGCGTTCGAGCTTAACTACACGAGTGACTGAGGGATTTCTAGTGATTTCTTTTGCAGATACACTCTATTTAATGGTAGGTGTTGCCTTCAAGAAAGGCAAACGTTTTGTTGCAATACCTACGTCTGCTAGTGTATATCAGATTGACAACCTAGGGGATTTTTGTGTTGGTAAACGTATGAGGCAATTAATAGTGCTCGAATGTGTCATATTATGTTGAAGAAGTATTCATGACACATTCTAATATGTAATATCCAATTTTGCAAACCAAACTACACTGATGTTCTGTGGAAAGTTCAATCGTTCACTTCACGATTGGAATTCTTGCATTAGGCAATTTTGAACTACTTATACTCTAAAGAGAAACCAGGCTAACATTTCTGGGAAATTGGAGGCTGTTGCCAGTCGGAGGTTACATCTTTCGTTCCTTGCGTGTCTTAACCGGAACGAAAAGGAGATCTACTCTTTTATCCAACCACTGGCTCATCGACATGAATATCGCAAGAGGCTGTTCGCCAGGTGACAACGAAGAATAGAACGTAGAATGAGGAAGTGAGTGATATAATGCATATTTAATTGCACCGCAGTTAGGGATGCCAGCAGCCAGCCTCTCATCGCGTAAAAGAGAGAGACTAAAGCAACTAGCGTCTCTTGCATACAAGAGATATAGTTACATCGAATAACTCCAATGATTGCAATGACGGCGTGACCGTTCAAGCGGGGAAAGGAAGAAATGGATGTAGGTGAAACAGTAACTCGATATTGCTTAAGAAGCAGAATCTTTTTTCACCTTGACTTTTTTCATCATATCGCATGTATTTCCTCGCTACAGCATGTTTAATTGATTCCTTTCTATACTTTTCAAGACTGTGCCGGAAAGAGAACTTCATGCTTTTCTGGTAATTTGATTATTCCACAGCTCATCAAGTAATACACATACGCTCTCCTGAGGTTTCTGAGATCCAAGGGAAAAACTGGTACTACACTGCAGCATGTTAAGGAACCCTACAAACAATGAAATTTTCATTTCTACATACTAGTTTGCCATATACCTGTATGAAACAACCTTGAACTATACCGAGTAGCGGAAGCAGATATCACGCCCTGAATTTATCGCTGAGCTTTGGAGACTCAAAAACGTCTACTAGAGGTTATATAGAAACGATACACTATAGTGGTATAAATACGCCAAAACGCTTCTGGATGCAATCTCAATATTTCTTCATCTATTCTTCTCTCTATTCACAAAACCTTTTTATGCTAAAGTGTGACACCATATCCTTCTCTCTCTTTTAAGGGATTTGGAAGCTTTCCAATAATTGACATGTCTTGGTCATACGGAGACCATTTCGATATAACGGATTTGTTGGTGTACTTCAATCAGAACAGAACAATCATGAAGGAACTTGTGCCATGGATCTCGGCCGACTTTATGAACAATTCTATAGCACGTTTGGCGGTAATTCTTCATTACTAGAATTATGTGTAGAGCGGTATCTGCTTGTACGAATGAGTGCAACAAAGGTGATCAAAGCTTCATAGCTGTCACCACGCTTTTGAATTTCTAGAGCACGTGGGTGCTCTAGCAATACTTCGATCTTAAATCACCGCGCCGTCCATGTAATTGTACAATCATTAGCAAGAACTTAGAATTTGATAATGTTAGGGGAAGGAGAAGATACTATCTGCTGAAAAATTGTAAAAAAAAGCTCAATCAAGCTCAGAAGATGAATCCATTAATAGTACGGCGCATATGTATGCATACGTGCGCTCCAGCCTTCAGTTCTCAAAGTCAAGGAGACCTGTTCTCACTACTAGGACTATTATAACGGGTACCATGGTCCTTTTGTGAGAAAAATGCCGGAAACTTTGCCGAACCAACACTCTCTTTCCTTATCATGTTTCCGCAATTAGGTTTTTTTCTTCTCTCCCTTTTTGTTTTTTTAACGTCTCGGCTACGAATGAAGATAACAAGGTTGGGAAAGTTGGGTGGTGGTTGAAGCTAAGTCGACTTGGATCTAGTAGACCTCCCTGTATGGCATGACATATGGCTTCCTGCATAATCACCACATTATTCACGATTAGCTAGATGAACGATAGGTAGAACAGCGCTTCTGCTTCCCGTTTCGACAGGCAAGGGAAAGATGCCAGATGTCCACGACATTCCAAAATGCGATAATGTGAAGTTGACAATGCTGATCTCAAAAATGTTCTCCATTTATGCTAAATGCCACTACAGAGAAAGTTATGGCTGACCGAGCGCGTGCAATATCACATCGATCATCTTGACTCCCGTTGATTTTCAAATATACCGAGAGGGCGCCAGTGATCTCTCCATTTGTCTCTCTCGCGCTACGCCACAGAGTTGTCCATGGGTTTCCTCCGCTAATGAGACACGGAGAGCATAACATTGTTTATGAAGGGCTTCATGAAGAAGTCCGACCGGGCAGTCGGGCAGGTGGTCTTCTTGTGCGCTTGACGTTCCGTGGACTCAGTGCGCTAATGCCTCTTGTCCAATTGTTGTCGTCAAACCACATTACATTAAATTGTTGGTAATATGAAAGGATTTTTAATGAAGAAAACTGTAAAAACTAAGAAGGAATTCTGCATATTCGCCCGTTTCGTTCCCTTTACCATAAACGAGGTAAATAGGTTTGAGAAATAGGTCCTCCGGGATCTCGTCAATACAGCGAGCAGGACTTTAGTCTTTGTGGTATGGAATTGAAAAACTTACCTTATGTCGTCCTCTTGCGTGTCTGATGTACTATTTCCATTTCAACATATGCACGAAAATGTGCAAATTTTCACTTTTACCTTAATTGCCAGGTGTTCTGATCCCCTTCTTGTCATTTTCATTTGCTGAGCGGACCTACAGTTGTTCACACCACGACGCAAATGAATGAGTCTTGATGTTTAGTCGAGTTTAGTGTTTAGTGTCTCTGTTTTTTAGGTCATATGCAAGATAAGATGCGGGTGGGCATGTTTCAGAGACGAACGGAGGAAACAGAAGAGCAGGAGACAGGAAGGATGAAAGGAGTTTGGTCCCGCGGTGTGATAAGGGTGCGTTGGAGCTCGAAAGTGGGGAAACGCCTGGGGACGGGTCCAACGATGTGATAATGGTGTACCGGCGTCCAAAAGTGAGGAAACGCTCCGACTTGGGCAGGGCGCTGCGATAAAGGTTTGCCGGTGCCCAAAAGTGGGGAAACGCCCGGAGGAGACGGGTCCAGCGATGTGATATGAGCGCGCCGGAGTCCAAAAGTGAAAAAGCGCCTGGACTCGAATCAAAAGGTGTGATAAGTGTGCGCCGGCGCTAAAAAGTGAAGGAGCGATTTTATTCAAATTTCGCTGCTAACAATTGGAGCAATTGACGTTTCAACTATTCAAGAAGATTGTAGGTTATGTATTCCTGCTCTCTCTTTTTTATCCGGGAAACGAATATGTACGATTTTGACGGTTTATATAGTTGCGTTATGTGAGTGTTTGGTACTCATGTAATTTTAGTAGTATTTAATTATTAGATAAAAATGTTTTTATTAGGTTGTCGGGAAATGATTGAGACACTCCACTGAAAATTTTCTCTCGCGTCCTTCACACATGGCTTCGGCCCAAGATACGTGAGTATATGATAGCCTCGCCTCACAGCAATTATGCAACGAGTATAGCAGGGCGCAGCGCTGCGCCTTTGTCCAAGTAGGGGCGAAAATTGACGGGCAACAAATTCAAGTGATTTTCTTTTATGAGCTCCTGTTGAGCGCCTGTACGACCAAGAGGGACGGTTATACCATCAATACGTTTGACTCGATGCTCGTCAACCATGCAACTACAAATCGTCGATTCTGCCTTTTCGGAAGATATATCTCCTCAAAGACATTTATCAACTAGGCAACCTCCTGAGCTTAGGAACATGGCGTGCTCCTCCAGATTTGTTGGCAAGCAACGGAATGAGTAACATCAACTTGTACAATAGTCAATTCAAGGCGATGGTCTGCATATACCGATAAAAGAGACATTGGCTTGTCCAAATGCACTTTTTGGTCGACAAAAAGCACCCTCATATGGATTTGTCGACTCGTCCTCAGCAGGAGAAGCAGACATGGGCCACGTTGCCATACTCGACATCCTTGCCCAATCTTGCACTCTCCAACTAACACCTTGTTAGGTCGCTCAGGCACTCCTTCGCCAAGCAACACTCCGCCAACTTTGAGGATTTTCGAGCATTGACTGGTGGATTCTTCGGCCTGTAGTTCCCTGATTTCTGAACCTGTGGAGACAAGTCTGCCCCTGAAGGGTAGCCCAAGTTGATGGGTATACATTGTGCTCACAACAAGTCCCGAGGTTTCCTAATTGAAAGGTATAAGTTTAAAAAGTGATGAAAATCTGAAGTGTCTCAATCATTTCCCGACAACCTAATAATTGCATGCTCTAGTTTACTGTTGTAGTTTATTGTAATCTTTATGTAAATCATATTTATACATTATGATTGCATTGTTATTTATACACTTTAAAATGCTACCAAGTATGACAAGGTGTGGGGAATTATTGAGAGAGAGATAAATGTTTAAGCTGCGTTATGCGAGTGAGAAGATGTATATATGTCCGACTATATGCACGCAAGGTTTCGTTGTATACAGCAGCTTTCTTAGTATTCAATGAAATACTGGAGAAAAAAGTGAGGTAATCTTTTGACATCAAAGTTGAAATGTTCGGTTGTTTTAAACAAGTTAGTAGAAATCCTATTCTTTTTATTTTCAATATCTGTTAGTAAAAATACTATTCTCTTTGTTTTCAATATCTAAGTCCAAGTAATTGCATTGGTACTCAGTGGCATTAGTTATTTTAAGAGAACATCATTGATTATCCGAGAAAGCTCAGAGTGAGTTTTATTATTCTCTGAATTATGTATAGCTGGAATATCGTCCATATATCGTAACGGGTGGAGAGGAGCGGGTATTTTTTAAAATTAATTGAGTATTCATATTCATAAAAATTAATGTCAGATCTACATGTAATGGACTAAAGTTTCCGCCTTGAGGTACACCTCTGATTTGCCTGAAGATGAAATGGCCAAACCGACTGAAGCTATTGTTCAGAAGATAATCTACAGAATAGAGGAGATCAGTTTTGGTGTGAAATTTATATTTAAAGAGACCATCATTATCAGAGCAAAAAACTTTATTGTATCCACAAAATGATACGAATTTTTCGTCAGCATTATTGAAGCATATATTAAGTATATGGTGTATATTTTTAATTATGGTACTAGATTAGTAAACATGTCATTGAAATCTGCAGAATACAATTTTTGTTGCTTATATTAATATTCGTTAATTTATTACTGATGTTGGTATCGTCTATGGACCAGTATCCAACGAATTCTTTATTTGTATTTTTTATAAAATTAACATATCTTTCGAAATGATTTCTGATAAAAGTGAAAATATGTTTCATTTCTATAGCTAAGGGTTTAATGAAGCTTGATGAACCTCCAGTAATGAATCTGAATTTAGTAGGTGATTTATATAGTTTAGGTTAACATTATACTATAGTTGGTACTGTAGGTTTATATTGGATTTGTAATTTGCTTTGCACACAGAACCTTTCATGTCCTTCTATGATTTCTTCTTTGGTTTCTCTGTTCTGTGTAATATATGTATGTGCTGTGGATTTCTTTGAGATGTATGGTGTGTTCTTTTAAACTAGCGCCCCTACGGGACGCTAGGAAGTGGGGTGGGGCAGCCACTTGAAGTTTGTGCAAAGTAGTCACACTTTTGGAGACCTTAGAAAATTAGGGAACAAGCGAAAATCATTAACTGTGCCCAAACCCAGAACCCCACCTATGAAATGCGTATACTATTCTGGTACCCTAGCTAACGTTCTGCTATTCTGGCAGCCTAGCTAACGTCGAGCTTCCTACCTTGATTATAGCTCTGATCGAAAATTCTTCATCACATATCGTCATGCAAATTACTCCCCGGTGTAATGTCCTCCCGTTCTTTATTTATTTACTGTATCTGAACGTTTCCCACACTGTTGAGCTGAAGCGCACTGGTACTCCTTCGACAAACCCGTGGCATGGCCTTTTATACGCTATTCAGCTGCGGCACACCCTCCTTACTCAAGGTTTTCCCACAATGCTGAGCGCTGACTAATTTTCTCCATCGGTGGACCCACATCCTTGGGGTTTCCACAATAATGGGACCAAGACATCTTTTTGTATCGGTGGACCCATATCTTTGGCGTTCTTCACACTACTACCCGCCAGCACAACCCTCCTCCATTGGAGATCTCGTATCTCAGTGTTTTTTGCAGCACTGGGCGCTGGCGCACCCTTCGCATCATGCGACCGATTTTCTGGCATTTTCAACGCTGATGAGACCCTGTACGCCATCGGTGTACACACACCTTTTGTAGATCTCGCGTGCAATAAAAGGAAGATAAGGAGTGTTCAGAAAAGGTGGTGCCGCTACTCAGCGGTATACATTGGCATTCGAATTTTCTCTTTAGAATACTCGAATATTCGAATAATCGAATATTTTGATTTTTCGAATAATTCGAATACTCAAATAATCGAATATTTCAACGTTTCGAATAATTCGAATATTCGAATAATCGAATATTTCAACTTTTCGAATAATTCGAATATTCGAATAATCGAATATTTCAGCTTTTCGAATAATTCGAATATTCGAATAATCGAATATTTCAGCTTTTCGAATAATTCGAATATTCGAATAATCGAATATTTCAACTTCTCGAATAATTCGAACATTCGAATAATCGAATTTTGGGACTTTTCGAATTATTCGAATTTCGAATAAAGAATTTTTCGAATTATTCGAATGAATGGTTGTCATTGCTTCGGTGAAGTGCTTTTGTCATGTACCAATTCACAGACAATAATTCAATAGTCTTGTCGGGTGCGAGGTTAGAGAAGGACACTTTATCAAGTAAACAGTCCTCGTGATATACATCAACGCAATGCTCCTCCTCATTTTCGTATTTGGGCCGTTAAAATCCCACGTAGACCGCTTTCCCTAAGTGGTCCACAAAATCTAGCGCATTTCTGATCCTTGAGCCTTGTCACCTTTGCGCCTTTTCTCGCAAGTATTAGGTATCAGTGCGACGAGTGGTTCAGGATTCGTTGGCACTAAGAAGGTAGTTTCAAAATCAGTGTCGAAATTCCGAAATGCGACCTGTAGTGGCTCTCTGCTAAAGCGTAGAAATGTTTCGACTGCATGTGTTCTTTTTATTTCGGAGTTTAGTTCTCTGTCTGAGCAATTTTCCCGGATATTATCATCATTTTTTGCATCTCAGTGAATGGATATAAAAGAATCCGCATGCAAAAATCTGTCTCAATCTAAATCATTAGCTCAGTCTCTGTATCAACGCAGTGCAAATGAAAAACAATATCAAGAGAAGAAACTGGGGTTAAGAAATGCTGTTCAAGAAACCCAGATGTGAGACGTAGGACACAACGTTCAACATAGCCGCTGGCGTAAATTTCAGGTTGCAAACGGCATTCTGAAGGCACTTACGGAAGCTTTCACAACAGCACCGGTCCCAAATCCCACAGGTGACATAGACCCTCGTCATGCACTTGCCTATGGCCACGTGGAAGGAAACATATCTTTCAAAAAATGGGTCGTTCTCGAATTGAGCTGTAGCTGAAGTAAAAGTGTCACTTGATCCTTTCTAATTTTACGCAACTTGGGGGGTCATTCCTAAGTGATGCCGGAGTAAATTCCGAATAATGGATCCTATTACAACATCTGAGTGTACGCTGCTCAAATCGGTACAAAGTCCCAAAATTCTCTCCGAAATTGGAGTTATCCGTGACGTGACAACTATCTGACTGTGTTCCAATGGCCGAGTTCATTCGCTGCTGATATCCAGCTAGTGTATTTATCAGCGCTTTTTTTCACAGAGAAATTGTCATAGAAGTGCTCTTCAGTCGTCAATGAAAAAAGATGCCAATTTCTATTCAAGCAGTTGACTTCTGATCTAGGAAAAGTCTCGGGTGGCGATGCCTCTGTTCAAAACATACTTGCCGATCTCAGAGGTTCCAAAAAGCCCATATCCATGCCTGATCGAGATGATAAAGTAGCTGCAGGGGGGTGGAGAAATGCAGATTTCCTGGTTATAACTCATTTGAAAAGTTTTTCCCTAATGCGATTTTTGATGTGTCAAAGTCAAAATCCGACCTACTATTCAAATTATGAGTGCTCGAATATTCGAATATTCGAATAATCGAATAATTCAACTTTTCGAACAATTCGAATATTCGAATAATCGAATAATTCATTTTTTCGAATAATTCGAATATTCGAATAATCGAATATTCCAACTTTTCGAATGATTCGAATATTCGAATAATCGAATATTTCAACTTTTCGAATAATTCGAAAAGAAAATTTCGAATTATTCGAATATTCGCTCGAAAATATTCGTTCGAATACCAATGTATACTCAGCGGCCTCAGTGTTGCAGATCCCCTCTCCCGGCCACCTACGTCGTGGAGCTGACGTGGGTCATGCGTGTGCCGCACAGTACCACTGCGATCGGGCATCTTTGGGCCGCACAGCACCGCCGCGATCGGGCATCTGTGGGCCGCACAGCACCACCGCGATCGGGCATCTGTGGGCCGCACAGCATCNATAATCATGAATTTCTCGGAAGACTTGTCTGCAGGGGTAACTGAAGGTGCTGATACGACTATCATACTCGTTCGTCACGGTAGTATCGATTCTGTCGGTTTTTTCGAAGTTTGGCTCAACTTTCAAATCTCTGAAAGTTGTATGGAGAGCTTTTCGAAAGTGCTGGTCACGAATACAATAGCCGTTTTGCAGTACAATAGTGCTCTTGAAAACGATCAGGTTCAACACATCAAAATCTGGGGAGGGGGGTTGTACCTGGGCTAGGATTCATAAACGCAAAACCAAGCGAAACCAGGTTAGCAAACCAACTTTTGTGTCCTGCTCCTCTCAACATTACGTATTATAGTTTATGGGATAACCAATCACACTAGCCATCGTTGTTTTGCATGGTGAACATTTCATGAATCCCCGCCCTGGAGCGGTGGACCAAGCTCTGTGATTGGTCGATTCGCAGAACCGGCCAATCGCAGGGCTCGGTCGCGCCGCCTTTTCGAGACGTCTTGATTAGTGAACTTTGACTGTAATTGCGGATATTACAATTTGTACCGCGAAACCGATTTCCTCTGTGTTGTCCATAGTTCTTCAGGACAGTTTTCCACATTCTGTTCGCAGAGGTTCGTGGTTTCATAGTAGAAGCAAAAGCAAGCTGTCCGGAACTATCTGATCCTGCATGAACGTATTTTTATTTAGCTCCGTTTTTGTGCCAGGAGTGTTCCTCGATTACTTCTTTGATGTATGCTTCTTTTGCAAAATTCGGTTGAGATTAGTAGAGGAGTGCGTTGATTGAGGAGTGAGTACTGAGCAAACAGAGCTGGCTGCAAAGGTTCCAAATAATTACCATGATTTGTTTGCAGAATTTCCACTCAGATTGATCCCATATAGTCCTGCATGGGTAGAGTATCTGACGAATAAAAATCGAATTAATTCAATTAATTTGACTAACAGCTCAAATGTCCATCTGATACATAGAAAACTCCAAAAAACACAAAACCTCGCAGCCCTTACTTTCTTCCACGCAAGCATATAGGGCTCTCTACTTCCTGCAGCAACTTGTCGACTTATTTGAAATCGAATATTCGAATATCGAATGTATCTGGTATGCTATTCGATCAACGCACTATGCATGAGATAGTGGCCCTTTCTTTGTGTATACACGCGGCTTCGGTACCAATTTCAGCCATCAGTTCTTTTTATGCGGTGCTTTTACTTCTCAAACGCTTGATATCGTCAGTCTCGTCGCTTGTGTTAATATGCTTTGTTTGATGTGCAGCCCATTTAGAGTGGTGCTGACGTGGACAACACATGAATGAGGGGCATAATCAGTGGACTGATGGTGTGGATCAAGACGACTCCAGGGGTATGGCGTCGGAAGCCGCCTTCGCGGTTGTCGCCAGGACGCGAGCAGCTTCGCGGATCAGTCGTCCACACGTGAGTGCTCTACGGATTAGTTTTTTTTTGTCCGTCATCAACTGCGGCGAAGCTTCTGTCTGCGAGACGTTTTTGTCTGAAGAGGGCGGTGTTTGTTCTGGCATTTTCGATTGTGGAATGAAGCAGAGTACATGATCAATCGTTGCCAGTACGCTTCATGCGCTAGTGCTTCATCATCCAGTGCTGTCTTGCTGATTCTACATGTAACGGCCTTGTCGTAGAACTGCCACTTCCGCCGTCGTTTACTTGTTCTTCTCATCCAGAGCAAATCTTTAACACATTCGCGACAATGTGCTCAACCGGTTGAGCACTCATGGTGCGACGCGTGGGACCGCGTGCTCAACCGGGTGAGCACACCCTTTCCGGAGTTGTATTTTTGTGAATCAATCGTAATTAACAAACTCCTATATAGTGCTATACTAACAAATGTTCAAGCGTTCTATACACGCGATGGACAGACATCCTCTCTTACTTCTTTAATGCGTGGTCGAAACTGGCGACTAGAGTGTTGCACTCGAAATATTTTTTCGAATATTCGAATATTCGAATAAACGAATATTCTGAAAAGGCCGAATATTCGAATATTCGAATAAACGAATATTTTGAAAGGGCCGAATATTCGAATATTCGAATAAACGAATATTTTGAAAAGGCCGAATATTCGAATATTCGAATAATCGAATAATTCGAAAACATCGAATATTCGATTATTCGAATAATTCGAATAATCTACTTCTTCGAATATTCGAATGATTCGAATAAACGAATAATCGAATATTCGAATAATTATTCGAATATTATTCGACTCTAACTAGCGGTGGCAAACTGGTGGTAGGGGAACTGCGTTGAAAAGACGTGTGGTCCCCCAGAACGGGGACATAGTGTCCCAGTATTTCAAAAATATGTCTACATAGAAACCAAATTTAATTTTGAAAAACTAAGAACAAACCCTTAAAAGAATAAAGAGTCAAAGACACATCTGCTTTATCAAGCATTGTGGAGAAGCTTGCCGTGAATTATTTGGAAAAGGGCTAGCACCTCCAATGGTGCGTAGATATTCTCAGACGATTCGGTGCTTATAAAAACAGATCAAACGCCTACGGAAAACGTAGCGATGTGGGGCTGTTCTCCAAGCATCAAGCAATTATTGTGGACTACTACGTAGATGAGACCAATTCTGACTGCTTCCTTTCCTTCCAATTATCCATGTTCCAAACAAAATGCTGTGAGTATATCGCTCAACGATGGCTACAACGGAAGGATGGCGGTGCTAGCCGTCTCACTCATCGGTTACTACCATCGACAGTCTTTTTACCTTCGCAATAGAACGAAAACAGCTATCGATGGAGGTACAAACTCCAACACCTGGCGGTCTCTTGCCATCCTTCTAAAAGAGCTCGATTTCGCTGCATTAAAAACCACTGCACTACATATGAGGAAAATTTTGAAGACGGGTGGTATCGTAGATACTGGCTTTACAACTTTGCAAATTAATTTTCGAGCGTTTCGCCCCGCCAATCCGTCCCTAAGACCAGATCGGGGCTATAGGGTGACAACCCTTCTGCAAATTCTTTGTCTTTCCTGAAAGTTTGTTCACTAAATTGAGCACGTGGAGTGGGGGAGAAACGCGCTTTTCCACGGAGTTTTTTAGAAATGCCACAAGATTGTAGCGGTTTGTGAATGGCAGCAGGTGATATTGCACATCGTAAAGTACATAGTTCCCCCTGAGCAAAACCAACGAAAAATTTGGATCATCAGAGCCTTGGCCGTTCGATTGGGTGCTTGTTGAAGAAATTACTGGAGAATGGCTATAAGGGCGAAGCTGCCACTGAGACATCTTATTATATTATTCGAATATTTGAGCGCCTCAACCTCGAATATTCGAATAATCGAATAATTAAGGGTGATCGAATATTCGAATATTCGAATAATCGAATAATTAAAAGTGATCGAATATTCGAATTATTCGAATAACCGAATATTTCGCCCATGCCGAATATTCGAATATTCGAATATTTCGAATATTTAGTTTTTTCGAATATTCGAATGTTTCGAATAATCGAATATTCGAATATTCGAATAATTATTCGAATATTATTCGATTCGGTCAACACTCTACTTGCGACTAAAAGAACAGCACATATGAATCTTGACTTACTTACTCACTACCTCTCATGCAGGTGCAATCCTTGAATTTGTTTCAAATCCGTGCATATTCGCGTTTAGTTTATCTTAGATTCGCGCAATTTCGAAGTTCTATGCAGCGGTGAAAAATTCCTGCCACGTGGGACCAGGTGCTCAAGCGGTTGAGCACGGGTACCTACTTGTGCAAAAGCGCGTGTGTCCCACGTGACACACCATGCCAAAAGCGTAAGGTCGTGAATGTGTTAATTATTCACATAAAGTCAGGGTCTCACCTTAAGATTGCTTTCGAGATTTTCATACGAAAAAAAAACCAAGAGATACTGAGCACAGTGATATACATGGTTCACTTCCAAAAAATCCTGAAAATCCATTTTGGACTCCCTCTTTTTGTAGAGAACTGTGCTCATTGAGACATCTGCCACAAGGGGGCGCCGGGTGGTCGATGTTACCACCCGATTTCATGAGATGCGTTCTTCAGCTGCATTGCGCTGGCTGCGGGCGGCCCGAACCTAGACATTGGTAGGCTGGGACGAGACAGTACAGGCATCCGTTGACGGCTGGAGACGCAGACAACGAAAGGAATCGTAGTGCGCAGCAAACTCCGGGTCATTCTTGAGTAACGTATCTCGTGGGGTCTCACCATCCGCACAGCTCTGTGGTAGATGTCTCAAGGAGCATCTGGGCCCGGATGCATTACTGAGACTACCTAGGGTGAAAGTGTTGACGCCCGTGTTGGTAGTTGGTAAATTTGTGTTGTGTTGTGACGTTTACCCTAGGTAATCTCACTGATGCATGCGACCCCTGGATTTCTCCGCCAAGGTAAGGACTCAAAAACCGGTTTCTTCGCCCTTTTCAGTTAAATCGTCAATAATACTCTGATCAGCATCTCTTAAAGATCCTTTTTTTTTGTAAAAACTGCCAAGACAATTCTGAGGTGACACACCGCCTGGTTTTATGTTTACTTTTGTCAAATCTCTCGCGTTAGTGGGTTTTGCAAGTATAGAGGGTAGGTTTTGCAAGTATAGAGGGTAATCACTACCATAGTTAACAGATCCGATGGTTCAGCTAGTCTGGCGTAAGTCTTTCAACGCAACTATCGTGTTCCATTCATTACTCGAGGCTTCAGTCACTGTTTTTCCTGTCATTCAGACTGACACTTCATGTTTATTTGCATAGGTGCTTGAAAAACCACAAATTTGCTTATCCAGACGCGATTGATTGTCAGAAAGGGTTTTACGATGCAAGCCGCGGAGGGCAAAGGAACCAGAAAGTACGGATTTTCTTTTACTGTCAAGGAAAGGAATTTCCTAAGGCATGAGGTCACGCTCAGAAATTGATTGATTATTCTTCTTTGCTGCAGTCCTTGCGATTATGAAGCATTCCCGATCTGAACGTGATTATCAGTAAAGCAAGTAGAAGAGAGTGTAATTGGACGTGGCCAACAATCTTCTGTGAGTCTGGTTGCGTAAAATATTGTGGTGCACGCGATCGTGTTGGGAAATTTTCGAATTCATTTGTTCTGATTGATTCAAAAAAGCTAACAAAACAGGTAATAATTTCCGCCACTATTAATGCTTTCAAAAACAAGTCTGATCCTATAAAATCCTGCGCATCTCTAAGCTTCGGTCAGCACTCCATGCCTTTGGCCAGCTCACCAACCCTGTTCCTAAAATAGGCAATTGTCTCCGTAATTGTGTCTTTCGTCAATGACTAATCCTTAGCGTTTATTTCTGAGGGTAACTTGTCTTCATCCAAGTTTTCTTGTGAACCGAGCACATTACAGAATGGTTATTGGGTAATGTTATTTGTAGTGATTCTGAGCAATTATTGATTGTCCTCGACTTGCTTTCCTTGTGTGGTTCTTTTCTTTGTAGTGTCTGCCACATACACGATGAATGAGGAGAATAGGTGTTTTGCCGAGAAGTAACCCTATGCAATCACCATTTCATGATCGAAGGCAGCGTTGTTCCTTATGAAGTTCTCGCTGCATTGCGGAGATGGAACAATTGGGAGAAAGACGACCAATTCGTCATCTGGCGATGTGCTGATTTTTTTTTTGAGAGAGGTGTCGAAAATGGAACTGGACGGAATCGCTTCGTGTGTCGAGCAGGTCGCCGGCGGACTGGGAACCGGTTAATCTGCGTTGGCAAGTGCTCGTGGTAACACGCGTTGCGATCGAATCATTCTCACTTCCATCGTCGCTTAATACCTTCTTGAGTGAATTCACGTTACCTTTATTTGAGCAGCAAAAGTCGTGGTAATCTCCAAAAGCGCAGGGGGCTGACGTTCCCGACAACGGCACGGGATTCGTGCCCACTCCGTCCCTGTATCAGCAATGACGCGCTTTCTTCACACTATTGATTGATGTTGTTTCGATTGCCTCCCGTAGTGCCGTTCCGCTGGATCGATCATTTTTCCTCGTATACGAACGTTCTCACAGTTATATTGTGGCCTCATCCAGTCCAGCGAATACCAAATGAGCCTTTTTCGTTGTTTACAGTGCGGGTAAAAAGTAAACAAACGATCATTACGAGTTTTAGGAGCATATGAGCGTGAGGGATGATGTGTTCTAAGCAGTGATGTTTTAAGAAGGTTCTGGATATTGACAAGCCAGTAAGGAGGTTGGGAGGCGAAATCTGTGACTTTTTTGCCATCAGTCCTTTTTTCAAACCTTTTTCATTTTTCATTCACCTCTTCTATTCGCTTTACTTGGCAGCACTACTACCAATCAGGATTTGTTTGTTTGAGTTTTGTTTACTTGTGAGCTTAGTTGCAAGGCCACTATTGGCAGTCGGCTTCCCATTCCAGAGAATTGATCCGCATATTCTCGTGTTCCTAATTAGCAGCTGTGATGTTTCGGCGTATCACGCCCTCTGCTTGCTGGGTCTTTTCGGTGCCTGGCCCCTCATCGTTGTTCTTAAAGTCTTCCATTTACGCATATACACGTATTGCTGCTGATCAATTTGTGCTTCATTGATTACCCTGCAATTGTTAGACACATTCACTGTTATGGAACATCACTGGGGGAAATAGCGAGAGGTCAGGCAAAGATGTTTTCTGAACTGTCCGTCTTCTCGCACGTCTTCCTTCATTAATGTCAACGAAGTTATAAGAGAATTCATTCTGGGAAATGTGCGAGAGAGAAGAGTGGAATTTTGTACTGTGGTGATGGGGAGGTGTTACGCTCGAATGGATGGCCATAATGTGGCAGTAACGAAGCCCACACCTCGTGTTCATGTCTGGTTTCATTGCTATGTACAGAGGTATATCGTGATTTCCTTGTTATGATGGAACTGCATGCATGAGTCATCTGGTCAGTTCTAGATCCTCCTAGTTTGAACTTTTGATTGATGTGGAAAAAACACACGAATGAGTGCATTATTCGAGTTGTTTGCTCGTTCCACGCGAGGCAACGAATAACTCGGTCTACCCAAATCTCCAAAAAAAAAAAACCCACTGTATGAATGGGTTAGATATCTAATTTAAACCCATCACGCCTTTGCTCACCATCGCCTCCTGCAGGCGCCGCAGTTTCTTCTCGGCAGTATTTTTGGTGACTTTGCTAGCATGTACGTCCATAATTCCTTTTTGGCATAACCGTCTTCAGCACGAATGTCTCCTCTTGCATATGCTCTAACAATCTTTGTATTATTATGAATGATGTTAATATAGCCAAGGCTTTTTCTGATGTGAACAGGTATTAGTTATGGGCGACCAGCAGTAATTTCTTAGAGACCGATGACTAAGTGGTTTCCAGGGCATTTAATTGCTAGAAAACGTTACCACACCCATTTTCCCTTCACTCTCCATCACTTGGCTGTCGATAATTTCCGCGCTGAGTGAATTGGTGATTCGAGGATCTTGTTTCTTCATAACCATGGATGAATGACTATGTTCGAGTGCACTCGTTTTTGTTCCGTACGCGGTTTTTTCATCATCCATATAATCAGTGTATGAAGTCTTAAAAAGTCCGAGCGAATAACTTGTTTGAATTTGCGGACGTATCGTCGAAAACTTCTCACTCCTTCGAAAGTGTATTGGGAATCAATGATAGCCATGTCTGCTACTATTCGGTCGGATAATATGGAGGTATAGTCAACCACCTCGTGATATACTTGACGAATTCATTCGCTGTTAGTACTTCCACCATCTTCAGCGGGATGCGCAATAAATTTCAGTTTTTGTACTAGAGTATCATGTTCGCCCATTTGTGTATGTTTACGTCTGTAAAAGTATCATAAGATCATAGAACCATCATGGAATGGAAGATTCTGAGATGACGTTGACAGCCTTTTCTTTACTATTGAGCGCTATGTGTGTGTGTGTGTTTTTTTTTTCAAACAATTTCTAATCCAAGATCATAATAGACACATCTTTTTCGGAGTATTCCTTAGGACGTACCACTGACTGTATCTACACATGTGGGTGTTCCGCAATCCTTATCTCATTCTTCTTTGAGAATTCTATCTCTACTTGCATGCATGTGAAGAAATTCTAGACAATTCTCAACATCATCAAAAAAGTTCTTAACAGTTTTCGAGCAGTTTTGAACTCGTTCGAGTTCTGATAGACATCTTCATCAGATTTTATAGAAAATACATCCAGAAACCTAGCTCTCCATTCGACCGCGTCTTCGGCCTATAGATTTCTATTTTTGACTTCTTCATTCTGTAAAAGAGTGTGCATTAATTTCCTTCACGACATATTGGCTTCTTTCAGGCAGCAGAAGAAACGGTCGGATTGCGGAACTCCGAGCTAGCAGAGATGGACAATCATGGAGTGCTGTCTCCCTCTACAAAACACATCCCTCCTGCTCAAGGTAGTTTCTGATTAATACTCATCTTCTTTTGATACTCTGCAAAAGCTTTTTACTTGCTGCTTTGCAGTTCCTCATTCATCATTAATTTTTTCTCTGTTTCCATTTCTCATTAAGTTCTGTTGCCTCCTCAGCAGGGTTTTGAATCTTCTCCTATATTTCCACTATTTCTTATACATGGGTATTTATATACCTTGTTTGAGAGAATGTTATTAACTGGCACATCAGTACTAATTGTAAGAGTGCACGCATACAAACTTACTGTACGCAAACATCATGGCAGGCGAAAACGGGACAGTTATCTTTCAAACTGTTGTCATGTCGCAGCCGTGTTGACACCCTCGTTGGCGATATCTTCCCGGATAGATTGCGAGACGCCAATAAATATTTCACATGGAAAGACACTAGTTGGTATGTCTTAGAATTGTGAACCAGTTTTCGAAACCTTCCCTCATCTCCTTTTCGCTTTTTTATATTTCTGGGGAGATAGGTGCATCACCTTCATAGAAAATTCAGGAAGTCGTTCACACAGGACTATCATTTACCCTTCATTTAGAAAGATAGGACCGTCCTGATGCGTTACACCTATTTATACCCCGCCAACCGAATATTTTTCTGGAACTAGCATGTTGTGTACAGTGACAGTCAATCATCCTTGGGTTACAGAATACCGCCCGTTGCTGTGCAGCGCTGCACCACCTGTGATGATGCAGGGATGGTGCAGCGTGGCACAGAAGACGGGCGATATTCTGCAACGCAAGGATGATTGATCGCCACTGTATGTAGCTTCCGCTATTTCTGGGTGATCTTCCTATGACTTATAAAAATCACTGGCAGATATCCACTACATGATTTCTTTTAACTACCGAGAGGTCTAAAAATAGCTAGTAGTTCCGACATGCATTAATAAAGTTCTATAGTGAACACAGCTTAGCACAACTTTGCTAACTTCTGAGTACTTTTTTTTCTAAATCTTACCTGCGATTGTACTGTTCTAGAGTGTATCTAAACGCGATTGTTTTCACAAGTAGATTTACTCCATCCTTAGTCGGCATTAATAATGTTTCAGAGGTGTTACAACTAAAATTTGCTTCCTCCAGAATACTTTTATTGTTTTTATCAAATTTCAGCCGTAATGATACTGTTCGGTAGTGTAAATTAACATGAATGTTTTCGCAGCTATAGTCTTTCCAAAAAATACTTGCCTCCCGCTATACTGCGGGTTGACTAAGCCACGTCGCAGCACGTATGATAATGCATAGGAGGCGCGGCGCGGCTCAGCAGACGGGCGGCGGATGCCGGAGGCAACTATTTTTTGGAACGACTGTAGGTGTCCTATATCCTTGCTTAGTGTGTTAAGTTTTTTTTTCACCTTATCACACCACAGTCGACTGCAAATTACCACAGGCAGGTCGCAAGCGCACACACTTCCAGGGCGGGGATTCATGAAACGTTAACCACGCAAACCAACGATGGTCAGCGTGGATGGTCCTGCACAGACTACGCAGCGAGAGGAGACCCAGGACGCGAAAGTTGGTTTGCTAGCCTTGGTTTGCTTGGTTATGCGTTCATGAATCCTAGCCCAGCTCGGCCAGCCGCAACAACTTGATATTGACAGATTCTATGGACTGTATTGAACATCTGAGACAAACGAGAGCCAAACGAAGGGATGTGTTTGAACGAGAAAGGCGTATGGTAGAAAGGGTAGAGATGGGTGGAGCCCTGGGTTGATACATAGTTGGCTGTCTTGTTACTTATTTTGTAGTAGTGTCTCTGTCGAATTTAGCCAGACGAATGTTGTGGTAAAGCCAGACGAAGCCAGACGAATGTTGTGGTAAAAGCATACTCGGTAAGCACCACATATCATTTGATCATCTGACACAGACTGCTTCGTTTCTTGTTACGTATGACATGCATTCGTGTAGGTGCGACAACTAGTCCATCTACCCTTGCCTTAAGAAGAATTTAGTGCTTTGCCCTTATCACACATCAATACACGTTCTGTCTGAATGTCTTATAAGAAGTTGATGGTTGCGGCTTTGGTTTTCTCGAACCTAATGGAGGGCAAAGTCGTAGAAGTCAGAATATAAAGAACGAACATTTTGTGAACGAGAAAAGAAAAAGCTGTTAGGAAGGGATGGGGAGAATGCAGTGACGTATTTCCCCTTATTTTATCAGAAATTGCTGCATACAAAAATGCTGTCACTTTTGCAAAATTGTACTGTACTCTTGCGCTATTGCCTGCCTACTGTCTCACTGCATTTGTACCTCGCATCATAGGTGGAATACCCCGACACAGAGGCTCCGCCCACCTTCACTTTCAGGCAGGATCCAGAAGGGACCATCACTTTGGGAACAGAGGGGGCGGGGCGAATGGTGTTCGTGACCTCATTTGAGGCTTCCAAAAGTGCCGATTAGAAAATATTGATAGGAATTCAGTATACCGTCGCATGAACTCTGAAATGGTAACAAACATGTGTTCACAAGTTTTTCCCCGCCACGGATCGATTCAGTGCCGAAGTACTGGAAAATTGAAAAGTAGGGTTCGGTTGGGAGGCTGTCACG
>JARK01001475.1:291253-329942 GCA_000688135.1 Ancylostoma ceylanicum
CCCCCCCCCCCGGTCCTCACCAATGACGAGGACAACCTTCACGACAACCTACACTTTAGCAAAGGCTGTCTCCCTACTATTCCACCTATGCCTCGCATTGCATTCTAATAGGGACAATGCTGTTGTCAGTAAGGAGGTGTTCCACGTCCTTGTTCCCGCATTGTGTTTCCAACACCCCCACCCCTGTGACGCAGGATGTACAGAACTAATTATCATTGACCAGTTTGGTAGTTTCGCTCTCTCTTTTTTAATAGGCGGAAACAGAATTACGTTGCTGGTGTTTTCCAAACACCGGCATCAATTCCCTTCCTATTAACTTGGGTCCAAAGTTTCCTCGATGAATTAAAATAAGTTTTGTTTTTTTTTCTTCGACAAATTCATCTGAAGTGCTCGCTTTGGCGGAATGGTTACCACGATCATGTTCGGCACATGGAGAACCTGATGGACATGTCCCTAATGACCTCTCAGCGAATGTGGAATTTTTTTTATAATCATCAATTTGATAACCCAGAGTGACTGACGTATTCGCGTCTAGCTTATAGGCGATCCCCGTTAGTCTTTCATGATCGACCCCAGAATAAAAATAGCAGAAATCAATGGTAGTGAGAAAATTGGTGAGTTGATCGATAGTTTCGAATGAAAAGTAGCCTATCACCTCAGCTGGCATATACAGGGCGCGTGTGCAAAATTTGGTCCGGGTGCTTGTTCTCTGCGCTTTCTGTTCATCAAATGCATTCATTCTTAAATGAAAAAATTCACTTCTATTTGGTTGTTGCAAAAGAAACGCTTTTATTTTTGAAACCATGTAATTTGGTTTGGGCGTAGTATGACATCTGGTTATAGTTACGCTCTGGTAGAGGGAAGCAAGCTCTTTTGTACTGTACCTATATGTGGTGTCGGTCAGAGCTATGGACCACGAACAAACAGAAAGCTTCCGAAAGTTCCGTCTTCCGAGTTTTGGATTTTGAGGATTTTTCTGTAATACCAGAAGCGACACAGTCCAAAATACTTTTTTGTGTTGGGTCAAGACTTCAGTACCTATCCCACATGGGAACCCTGGAACCCTGCAACGGACTTGCTGTTGGTGAAACAGAGACGAGCACTTTTCGAAGGTTTTCTTTTGGTATATCTCTAGAATTCTTGGTGGATGATTCTCTCCAAGTTATTTTTTTTTTGAAACAACACCCTCCGCAATACCTGTTGCTGTTAATTACTTCAAGAACTCGCGAGGGTTTTGCTAGAAAAGCGCTAAAGGGGCTCAAAAGCGCATTTTCCCGAAATCCTTTATCCTGCAAGGAAAAAAAAAACTGTCAAACATCTCGACCCAAAGACGAATTTCTCCTTGTTCTTCGGTTCTCAGTTTTCCTAGTTCCCTGCGGAGGACTTCGGCGACCTGCCTATACAATAAGCAATCGTCCCCGCTAAGCGAAGTTATTATGTTATTAGCCGAGGTTGCCGTCTACTAGAGTTGTGCTAAAGAAAATGTACTAAAACCAAAAACGCGCCATTTCTTTTGCATCAACCTAGTATTTATACAGAGTGAGCAAACTCTGCAAGATGATGGTACCTGACATTTCTCCTGCAAAATCGCTCAGTATGTAATTTGTTTCAATCACGGCGATAATTGAATATTCGCGCACATTTGCTGTTATTTCCTCCCTACAATCTTTTTCTGCGTGCTCCTCTTCTCTGTGGCGTCTCTCCAACTATCTTCCCCAATACACCAAGTATCATCTTATGCACTTCTTTTTTTTCTTTCACTTCAGTGTTTTTGTCATCATTTTCATTGTTTCAGGCGCATTTGGTGGAGAACAGTCGTCATCTCACGCCTCGGACTCGGCAGAGGTACGGGTTACCGGAGGCTCTTCATCGGCATCGACTTCAGCACGAGATGAACCATCAGCAAAATCTTCCGCTCGGAAGTGGAGGCAGCACCAGGGAAGAAACCGCTTCTTCTGTAATGGCCGTGTAGGTTTTATGTGCCTTTCTAAACTATGAGTGCATTGACCTTGTTTATTGTTTGAAGGAACAAGTTTCGTGCCTGTCTGTCGGAACTTTGTTTTTGGTTTTCTTTGCGAATTGCTTATTTGAAGTACCGAGGGGTTCTGTTTGCGCACAAGTTGGTTTCCTTCAACTCGCACTTCTCTCCAGCATGCAGAGGGGGATCTGCAATGAGTTGATTTATCCAGAAAAAGTTCAGATGCAACTCTGATTCTAAGTTCGCAATTATTTTAGAGATAAGGAACAAGTGGATAGTTTGCCGTTACTCTTATCTACCTTTAGGTGCCCATCAAGCATTTTCCTCGCTCATCATTCTCTTTACTTTGGTCTTCTCTTTACACTACCTTAATCTGTCTATATCGTTCAATAGAGGTTTTTGAATTAATTTGAGCGCTCATAACGCCTGGCAGGTTTATAAGCTGTTCTATGTACAGTTGTAGTGTCATTCTGGAGCACGTAGAATTCTTTGTAAGATAGGATAGTACCTTTAGCTAGGATGACGAATTAGCGTAGGCTGATTACCATTATTTGTCGTGGTGGGTGTAACACGCTCAGTAAAGTTCATGCTTCAGAAATCATTGTGAAAATAAGTGATGTATTAAATCTCGAAAAAAATTGTAGAGACATCCCGAATAAATGTAGCAAATTAGGTGCCTATATTGGTCTTCTGGACTTTACCCCTGCTTTCCTGGAAAAACTCTTGATCTTTTGATTTGTTTTGATGACAGTTCCATTAGCGCGGCTGCTTCATTATTCGGTGTTATATCATTCAAAATATTGGGAAATATTGGAAAATGATAGGCATTTAGAATGTTGCTCAAATCCTATTCTGTTCTTTGCCACTCTAGTTGTGAGCTCCTTATAACCTCGTTTAGTCAGTTTTCTTAAAAGCTTTAAAAGAAAATGTGTGCATGCCCACATTTCGATCCCCTATAGTACATTGTCCAAATGCTTTAGTTTTTATTGTCTTTTTTTAAAATAACATCCTTTCAGTTCTTTATATGATGCTATCCTGAAGGGGGTGGCGGTTATAATGAGCGATAGGTCGTGTCTCTTGCCAGCTGCGCAGCAGATCCCATGCAAAGGTTACCACGCTTGCCTACCTCGCGTTATGCGCATGCTAGAATACCTATTCGAAGGATCGAACGCATTATCTGCTCAATTGCTTTGCTGAATGGGTTTGCTTTATCAGCTGAGAACAAAAGCGTAAAAACCCACAATATATTATCACTTTCAACGAAAATTAAGTCTTGAATGCCTTCGTTTCACTGATTGTTATGTAATCGTTTCATAACCAACATACTCTGTACGTAAAGTTTAACATCTGAAATTGAAGCACCTGCTAAACCCCGTCGTCTAACTAGGGGCGGGCTACAGTTGCATGAGATATTGACAGACGATTTCATATCAGCCAACTACTGCCAGCTATCGTTCTTTCTGGCATATTTCCATTCAGAAGCCTCATTTGATGTCGAGTTTGTGTTCAGTACTCCGTGGTGCTACGTACCGGAAGTTAATCGAATTAACTCCTATCGAAGTAATCTTCACATACTGAACACAGACTCGATACCCTTGCAGTCAACAATTTTTTTCACATCATTCACTTCATTTTTTTTTTCCCAATGAGCGACATTTTCAGATTATAATGGCACGTCAAATAAACGTGTTCGTCTTCACGTTGTTCTTGATTTCCACGACCCTGACATTGTTCTTCGTTTTTGAGTAAGTTGAGATTTTTCGGAATTTTTTTTCAATGTTGGAGTTCTTCCTTCACAATGTATATCTTTGTAGCGCTCCCTTCCTTTACAATGAAGTCTCGCCTGCTCTCCCTATACTCGCTACTGTACTATCGTTACTAGTTTTGGTTAGCTTGTTGAAGACGTCGTTCAGTGACCCAGGTATTCTTCCCAGAGCTCCGAACATGGAGGTTGCAGAGCGGACACGGCAACACTTTCATGGTCAATGACACTGTATAGTTGTTTGCTGCATTTTTACGGAATTATCTACTGCTCATTTCAGAAGTGATATCCGATCCAGACTATAATCCGGATACTAGTGTGCTGCCGGATCCGCCAAGAACTAAACAGGTTTGAATTCTGATAACTTTTTTTTGTCACATATTTGTTGTAAGGCTGAACGAACAGCCAAGCGTGATGAAGTTCGAGTGGGAACATCGATAGGGTACTCGGAGTGATTATCCATGCATTACCGGACCCAGTTCAAAGGCTACATGCGAAATGCTGAAAACCCCTAGCACGTAGCTTTTGAAGTTCCACAGCATTGAAACAACATTACTCCTTAGGTGGGTGAATGGGTCCTTAGGTGTTTATCAACGAAGTAATGCCGCCTTCCCACGCCCAGCAACGGTCAAGAATTCAATCCGGGTAATAATCTCCATGGTGACATAATATTATTTATCCAAATTTTCCGGACAGACCTCTTCACGGTGGAACCACTCATCCGAATTTAGCCGGAAAAGAAAGTACTGATTTCCTGTGGCGACTCCTCAGAATACCCCATTTTTCGAAGGATGAGTTTTTGGCGGTAATCGAAGATTGGAGAGATTTGTTCCTAGTTATCTCAGGCAGTTGTGCCTGTTCACTACCTCTTGCCTGTTTTCTACAGATATCCTATCTGCAATTACAGCACCCACGGTTGTTTTTCGAAAGAAAACGAAAGAAAAAACTAGGTATCATTTTCAATAATAGGAGATGCTCCTTTTGCTTGATTAAGCAAAATCGCGAACTGTAGCGGTACTGGCGGTGTCCCTGTCCATCCGGCGGTGATGCAGCAGCTTTTCTAATAATGCAGCGTTTTATAATGTAATTTAGCGGTTTTTTCGCTAGTTAATCGGTTTTTGCGATAAAGGTCACACCATCAAGGAATAAACAGCTGCTACTTGAAGCTTTTCACCTGCTGGGTGCTTACTAATTACGGCTGCCCTTTCTTCTCACGTTTGCGTGTAGGAGGATACTCATTAAGTTTCCATCTCTTTGGCGCATGTGGAACTGATGACGTCATTACAGGTAACAGTAAACGGGCAGACAGTTCGCTTGAAATACTGTTTCACATGTCGGCTCTTTCGACCTCCACGAAGTTCTCATTGCTCTGTTTGTGACAACTGTGTGCTCAATTTTGATCATCACTGTGAGTTACAGGGTATTAGGACGTGATTTGAGTTTTTCTTCCATGTTATGTTTATTTCCTTCTAAACGTTGGATAATGTATTAATTTTGTCTACGCCGAAGAGTTCTAGCTTTGTCAAAGCTGATGATTACTACTAATTTTTGCAAGCAATGTTAACGTTTAGGTCCATGGGTTGGGAACTGCATTGGTCAAAGGAATTACCGTCATTTCTACTTTTTCATCACCTCACTGGCGTTGCTCATCGTCTGCCTATTTAGTTGCTCACTAGCACATCTTATGATCTGTTAGTTTTCTCACAGCCCTGCTCAATTTGTTTCTTTCACCAACGTTATTTTGTAGTGTCTCGCACGGAACAGTTCCTCAATGCCGTGAAGAAGTCCCCAATCTCACTTATCGTTGTCCTGATCTGTTTCTTCTCCATATGGTAAGAAGCGTACTGTTTGTTTTTTGAAGCTTTATTAGCCATTTTTACTGTGGTGGTGGGAGTATTATGCAAAATCCTTTTTTTTTTCTCAATCAGTATTTGAGTGAAAACCAAGTTCTAGAAATGCGGTTACGAATTCCAGGTCAATAGTTGGTCTGGCCGGATTCCATACCTATCTCGTGGCAACCAACCAAACAACAAATGAAGATGTAGGTCAATTCCGTTGAGTATGTTTGTCGACATAAATTCTAACTTCAAAGCTAACATTAAACCCTATGATATCATCGAATGACCACTTCTTTTTTAGATCAAAGGGACGTTTAGTAACAAACGAAGACCACAGCAGGTTATTAACCCCTATTCATTCAATTCCGTGATTCAAAATTGTTGTTGGAGGTTATGTGGACCAGAACCGCCTAGGTGAGGTTTAGTCTTCACTAACAGTTGACCTTTTGCTAATGTTTCCTCGTTAAAGTCTGATCGATCGCCGAGGCAAGATAAATTCGGATCCCGTGCTTCGGATACCTTTCCCGCCAAGTGGATATGTAAACGAAGCTTCAGATGAGACCAAATAAGGTGGATACCAATTGCTTACTACATTTGTACAATTCTTACTTCTGCTGTTGTTGTAGTTGTAGGGTAATACTGCAACGCCTTTGGTATCACGCTGAACCGGATGGAATTGTGACTCCGCAAGTTCGTTGAAGGATACGAAACTTTCATGTGAATATTCTTGTTGCCACGGGTTGTCTCCTTACTGTGATGTGGATAAATACGTACGAACAATTGCTTTTCTTCGTCAGGAAATCTATCCAAATCAAAGATCTAAAGGTTTCTTGGCGTCGTGTACATTGACATTGAACTTTTCCAAGTAACATATTTTGAATCTCTTTATTTATGGAAATTCTTAGTAATCTCACCCATAGCTCTCATAAATGCACTTGAAATAAGAATATTTCGGGTTTTTCGTGCCACATTTTTTTGAAGTGGGAGCAATCACAAGAGGACCTGTTGTTGCTGCAGAGTCGATGGTCGGATCACCGTTTATGCTCATGGGACCTCGAGCTGATACGTCGGCGTGAAGCCGTGGGAGCGTTCGCCTTCCGAGCTTGCAAAATGGTGTATAGAAGCGTTAAAAGAAGATCTCTAAAGCAATGCTTTGGCGAAATTTCCAACTCTTCGGATTAGGCATTCTCTAACTATGATCATCAAGCTGATTGCAACTGTGTAGATGTTCCCTTCAGAAGCCTCGGAATTTTAACTTCTTGTGGTAGGAGTGACCTGCAGCGACTGGGTTCCACGGAACTTCAAGCGCACGAAAGAAAAACCGCCTACGCAATAGTCAGACTTTTTCAAGAAGTGGTTCAATCGACGATACAATGCTTTTCGTGTCCCACGAGCAGACAGAATCCATTGGGTAACTGAGGCACACGAGAAGGACAAATGAAAGGATCACTGGCGCTCGCTCGGTCTACGCGATGCACAACTAGAGTGCAGTTACAATTCAGATGATAAGATCCGATACAGATCCGATGCAAACATGAGTTACTTTGGAATTTTGAATTTGAATGAAATTTCCAGGGGTGAAAGCAGCATTCTGTCAGGACTTTTTTTCGAAACCCGATCGAATTTACGACGCGTAATGGAGCGCAGAAACTTTTTTCATATGCAAAAACATGATCATTAGCTGATTCAGCGTTGTCATAAATCCACATCGTTGCAAATGTCATGATGACACAGTCGGCCACGTACACCACGACGTCTCTAACATCTTGCCGCGGGAATCAGCCTGCCTAGGAATCCGCAATGAAGGCCAAGAAATTTTGGCAGAATGACACAAAGGACACTGCAGAACTTGGACAAACGCTGTTCACAAAAAGTTCTCAATTTACTGTGATCTACATTATGACATCTTTTGAATGCAATAGTTGGATGATACAGTTGTTTCTTTGGCTCAAAAACCGACTTTTTTTTTATCATGTGCGCTAATGTACATGTGACAATAGATAAATAAATAAATAAATAAATAAATAAATACACAAATAAATCCCCCTATATAATAAACGGCGAAGGTGTTTCACAATAGTCTGTCTGTCGCCGGGTGAATCACCGCAGCAGGGAAGCCAAGGAAATACGGATTTTTCGAGTTTTACAATAGAATTCTCTGGGTCAAAGGCATATATTCGCAGAAGAAGGTAAAATAAAGATTGGCGCAGGTTTCAAGCACATACTGGGAAGAGTGTTACACAAATTACCGAGAAAGAGAACTCGGGAGCGAAGATTTAGCATGCCTGCCGTCAAGATGCTTGAGGTGCAGGCACATTTAGAGCTCAGGTGAACAAATTCAAAAAAAAAAGAAAGTCGAACATCTTTCCTTTACTCATCTTCTTCCCAAGTCGTTTTCTTTAAAGCTCAACCAACTTCATACACAATGCATCTACATAAGCTAGCAGAAGCTCGTATGGAACTGTTTTGGACCGTTTTGATGCTCATGCAGCGGACGCAGAGTCTCACCACAACTTCTTTTATACAACTCTTCAAATAGAGGGTCTGCCTGAAACTTTGGTGGGACTGTGCATGTGAACGGCTACAAACGCATGAAAATATCACTGAGGGCGTTTTGCAGCACGGCTGGGCGTTGACGTTGCCACGTGAGGGAGAACACGAGATAAGGACAATAACCATGAAGGAAATAAAGCTACTGAATGTATTTTATTCCCTTATGGTTTTCGGCACCTTTGTTTGCCCCTTTGCATAAGTTCCTCCCTCTGCATACCAGCGCCTGTATTCATGAAGTCTCCGGGAAGGTTCTTATCTACACGCACTCTTAGAGTATACGAGTTTTACGGATGGGAATAGGTGAATTTCTGTAAAAATGACTGGACTTAGCCACCAATGGGATTTAAATGTAAATATAGCGAAACCTACAGCAAATAGATTCAAATGAGGAGCCGATTCAGTCCAAGATAACCGACGAGCAAATCCTTATTCCGAACCCTAGCACAAAGGAAGAAATCATTGGAGCAGACTCGCAGAAAATCACTGTCATCCGCTAAGCGCGGCGAAGCTGCGCTTCGTGTGGATGACAGTGATTTTCTTAGAGTTCAGCTAACCCAAAGGTAACGTAGCTGAACTAAATAAATAATGCTTCTATTTCCACGCTCAGAAACGAATTTCTAGTCACTCAGAAATATGAGGTTGAGGCAAGAAGAGTTCCGTGGGAGAAGAGGTGTGCAATGGAAAGCTTGTACTGGAGGTTGGTGGTCCCGCTCTGGACACTCATACCAATAGCGTTTGGTTGATTTAATAGTAACTAACAGTCAGCCGACGTCAGCTGAAAAAGGACTTCCAGAAATTGGCCGACGCAAGATGGGCACGATGGTTTTAACTCAGTGACCGGAGTGGGAAGGGGAGGGAGGAAGACATCATGTTCGCTAGTAGTACGCGGTCGGAAATAGATCATACGAGAAGGTACAACCCCTGCTATTTTTCCTGTAGAAAAGCAGATAAAAATTAGTTCTGTTTGCCACTCAAGGTTAATATGGTAGGATTCTTAATTTCGACCTTCACTTTCTTCAGCGGTCTGAAAGTGGCTCTAGTGGTTTTTATTTGTGTTCTGCACAACCAAACGTCTCATTCTGCTTTGCCAATTCTCGACATTGTACAGAAGACAATACGTAAGACGTTGTACATGTCGCATAGAACACAAATAAAATTGCTAGGGCCACTTTTAGACCTCTGAAGAAGACGGTTTTGACGAAGTGTGAGGTAGAAATGAAGAATTTTACCATACCAACCTGGAGCGGCAAACAAAATTTACTGGAGGATTATTACCAGAAGATGCCCAGGGACTCATGAACGCATTACCAAACGAAACCGGGTTGGCAAACCAACTTTTGCATCTTGCGTCTGCTAATATTACGTTGTCTATTCGTTGGTTTGCGGGGTTAACCTTTCGTGAATCTCAGCCCAGGTTTAAAGATGAGCGAACATGGAAATTATTGCAGGAGAGCAGATGGTCATTCCTGAATTCTGAATGCTCAATTCCCACCCCTATTTATTCAGTAGAAAGCCGATAAAGAAGTGGCCACCTGCGCAACTCAACCGCTACCAACAGAAATTTCCGCCTTCAAATCCCTGCCGTACCTCTATCTTTTGTCACTTTGCTCTCACTCTTGTAATAAAATTTCCCACTCATCTTGTAGAACAACAATGGATCAATACTTTATTTAAAATCTCGAAAAAATTTCTGGAAGTGAGAAGTAAAACAACTGAATGTGACATTTGCCAGTGGACAGTTCATTATTATAACCCAGCCTATTCTGAAGATAAGACGACGGTATCGATGGTTGTATCCTGAAGGCTTGGCGAAGCTTCAGAGCCCGTACGGGATGGCACTCTGTCGGGGAACGACGGCGATAGCACCTTTGGTCTGTTCTTCTGCCGTGGCACTGGAGACAGTCGAGAAGAGTGGGTGGCTGAACGATCAGCACTTGTGGTGTCATCGATATCCGAGATAACGTCGTCCTGAAAAAAGTGGACTTTACTCATACTTCACTTTACTCATACAGGCTGCCGTAGTTTATTGCCATACTTGAAAGCGGACCACAGTCTTCTTAGGACCCATATCCAGGAGATCGTCTTCTGAGTCGACGAATAGAGGGAACTGGCCATCCTTAAACAGAGCTTCGGGTTGAGATCTTGGTAAGGTGAAGGCTTTTTCGAGGGTGAAACTTACTTTCATGAAAAGAGGAACGAGCTCTGGCGGCCATATCCCTTCAATGATCATGTGAGTCTGTGGAACTCGCGACAGCCTGCCCATTTTCACTTGGATTGCCGTCTGAAACCAAGGAAGTATGTGAAAACATTATATCACCTTGACTAGCAAGTCATACATGGATCAGATGCTCCAGATCGATATCGGCCATGACATGTTCACTTATTCCGATGTTCTGTCCCACTGCGGTGATTAACTCCTTCACTTGCAAACTGGAAAAGCGTGCATTATATCTGAGCATAGACAAAGTTTTACACGAAACTCACTTCTTTGCGCCGAACCAGATTCGTATATTAGCAATATTCCTAAGTTTTCGGCCAATGTAGTGCAATTTCCTGACGTAGTACGACCCAATGTCTAAACATTTCCGTAAATGAATTGGAAAAACAGACAAATTTGGTATGTTCATACCACTGGATCAAAAAATCAGGGTGAAAGAAAGGATCTTTGTGCTTGTATGATCGCTTTCTATTTCTGGGTGTTTTTTAAATCTAGGTTACCCTGTCAACTGTTTTATATTTATTTGTTTGTAGCGCACCTTGAGTGCAATTGAAATGAATAAGTAATACATGATTTAGTTTAATTTACTAACATCTTTTTCACTGATTACTGACTGTATTTTATTGTGCTGTACGAACGTTTCCCCTTCAGGGGTGTTCTTCGACATTTCGTTCTTTGCGTTTTGAAAAAAAGCTGGTGTGCAAGAACACTTACCCAATGCAATTGTGGAAATGGCCAGTCCAATGCAGACGTAAGCGATTACGATAGGAATGTACCAATTACTGAAATCTGTGATGTATCCAGAATCGAATGAAAACCTAGTGGCTTAGTTATTATTATTTTTTTTTAGAAAAAGGAGACCATTTCAAAAAGCTCAGTGACTGATAAGGGAAATGCACCAGGCTAACCTCGGGGATCGATACGGAACATTCATTTTCGGAAGCAATATCTGAGATGACGCCAATGCATGTGTATTATAATATTTTTGCCCAATGGGTCCTGATGCGCTCGGGGGAGCCCTTCAAAGATTTCTCTTTTGCGCTAATTCTTCACTCCGCCTAGGGCAGGAATTCATGAAACTTTTACCAAACTAACCGTGTTAACCGTGGTTAGTTGTCCTATTCACTTTGGAGTGTTTAGAGGCGCTGGACGCAAAATTTGTGTGGTAGCTTGGTATCGCCCCTTCATGTGTTCTTGAATCGTAGCTGCGAGCACAGCAGCAGTGCTGCGGTGGTCCAGAGGGTAACGCATCGGACCATTTGGCAGAAAGACAAAAGTTTGGAAAACCGGATTTCGCCGGTTCGACTCGTTTTGCATTTTTGAATTTTAGGCCGGGATCCAAACCCTGTAGCAAGCGTTACCCACTAGCCCTATGCAGCTCCTACTTTAGAGCACATAACCAGGCGAAACCAGGTTACCGCTCCACATGTTGCATCTCCAAACAATCCATAGTGTATGAGAGAGCTAACCACGGCAGACACAGTTGGTTTTGTCAGTTTCATGAATACCAGTCTTAGGTGGACTCCTATAGTAGTGCAGTAGAGAAATCTTTGACGTACTCTGCTAAGCGCATCAGGACCACTGGACAGACTTGATGTTCATACAGTAACATCATCTTAGACCAATGCTTTCGAAAATGGTTGTTTCGTTCCGATCTTTCGGAGTTAGCTTCCTGCACTTCCGCTGAGAACGAGAAAGACTTACAGTAATTTTTATCTCTTATACAGGAACAAAATTATTTTTTTAAAACTTTCCTACCAAGTCCAAAAGTAAACCTAAAAAAGAGCGGGGTTGCACTCAGTTGGCAACCAAACCCCACCCATTTTAGGAACGAGAGCCGAAATCACATGCGGTTCCAATTGCTGACCATGCTTGACTCATTTATGGGCCCAGTTGACCCGAATTTGAATAGGATCTTACTATAAGTCATACATTAAGCTGAAGAAGAGAAAGATGGCTACTTTGAAAAGAAGAGTTTGGATTCAGGGGTGGTAGGTACTGGTAAAAAAAATTAGAAAATTAAACTTATTCACAATAGTCAAAAATAAGCCAATGCGCCTACTTGTCAGGAACGAGATCCCCATACTCGATAGCTGTGAGGCAGATGAACGCAAAGTATATCCCATTCAAGAAGTCGATCTGTCCGTGCATCATCGGTATGAACAGTGCTCCGAGCAGCTGAAATGGAGTGATCGTGGCTGCTGAGCTGGGTCAAGTTCAGAAAGTCTATTGTTCTTTTCTTCGGCAACACCCACTTCGTAATGCCTCTAGAAATTTTCTTGGCAAAATCACCATTTTGCCCCATAGGGCTTGTCACTGTACCTCAGCCCGGGACGTACGGCTGAATCTGAGTTTGCTTCCTATAGGTTCTATAGGGGCATGCTCACAGGTTGGCGCATATTCAGAGTTTTTATAATCGGGGCATAGGATATTTTTGTAAAGCAAAACCAATGCTGAGCTAGCTTTCTTTGATGTTTTGATATGTTCTAAATACCGACCTTCTATCCTAGAAGGATTCAGCTCTTACGCTTGGCAAACGAGTGTTGCGGGTGAGAATTTCGCCACCAAGAAATTGGTAGGAACATTTGCGAACAACGACACGATGGTACGCTCCATCTTTCTTATCAACGAACTCTTCGACCTCTTACTAACGATAATACAGGGTGGTCCACATGAAAGGTGACGCAAAAAAATGCACAGCTCTGCTCCAGTTAATTCAAATGATGAGTTTTTACTTTTTTTTAATAGACACAAAAATACTGCATCAGACCTTCACCGTCACAAACTATTTCGGGCAACGATTTCCGTCTTCTCAGCGAATCCACTGACTTGTATTCAGAAGAGCTGACTTTCTGCTTCAAGATGGACCAGCTGGCAAAATCCGAAAGCTAAGATTGGGCGAGTTTGACGGCCAAACATGCGTGGTCCAGAAACCCGGATAATTGGTCTCACTCCATTCTAGTGTTTTCTCTGCTCCATGGTGCCCAATTTTGTTGGAAGGTTAAGCCAATGTCCTCCGCGTTTTCCTTGGCCCAGAGAATCACCGCACCCTCCGAGAGAATAGATTTCCTATAGCCCGTCACACTTCATGTGGACCACCCTGTATCTTCTTTTGAGTAACATGAATAAGTGCCACAGCTCAGAATTCCTTTAGGATTTGCCCTGTGACAAAACGCGCTCAGACCAGTGTTATCACAGTGGTCAGTTCCCAAAATTAGGATACTATGTAGCTCTCAGACTTCATATGCATTCTCGAGGACACCTGTCGAAGGCACATTCACAGGGGCTCACTTAACGCCGACGTACGACCGACGTCTGATCTATACTCAGCAGTCGTCACTCCCACCTACCGAAAAGTGTCAAAATCCTGGTGATTTTTGCTAGGCCTTCTAGTGTTTGTAGAGTGGAATTACCCAAAAACGCTGAGTCAACCAGGGTTCGTTGACAGTTGTTAAATCCACTAAAACATCTTCCGCTGCAATTCCCCAGCTAGCCTTATTCATCTGCCACAGTAACTGGGACATCTTTTTGTCGAAACGAAACATGATACGCTAATGCCTTAATTACATGCTGCTCCAATTTCCAGAACTCCTGATGCAAGCATTTGTGAGAGTCATCTGAATTTCGGCAGCGGAACGCAGAGAGCCACGGTAAAGGCGGTTGAGAAAAGAGTCGGAAATAGTTGCAAATCTAATTGCAAATGAGTTCACATAAACAAATTCGTACCATTTGAATACAGATTCTCCGAATTTTCGAACTGATTCTCTAATTTTTAGAACTATGTCCAATTCTCGTAGTTGGTTGCCCATGAACATTATACAGGAAGTGTGGAATAGGATGGTGATGTTAGATTTTCCCATTTATCCCTCGCTTCCAATAGTAATCCAGTTTGGCCGAGGAAATTCTAGCACATTTTCTCTCACGTTCCGAATTAGAATGCCAACAAACTCCTTGGCTCAGTTGTCATGGTGCCAAAGCTATCGATCGACATATGGCCTTTGAGCATTGAGCAGTTCAAATGCGACTCAAACACCTAGGATATACAGTGCTATTTTGTAGATTACATCGTTACCACTATTGCAAGGCGACGCTCAACTAGTCATCCACTCTATTTCCCAGAAAGGATGACGACCAGTGGGAAAGGGTAGACGTATACCTATTGTGTTCCCAAGTTTAGGCATATTTTGGACAAAAACACAGACATGGCTAGGCAGGAGTGGAAACCCCACACATTCAATAATCAAGGGAAAATTTTGGGTGTCAGGCGTTCTTACGCCGGGGGATCACATCCTAACGAGCACTTGGTCAGTTTGAAAGGAATGTCTTAGCCAAATTCGGATGTTGCCGGAATTAAACATCTTCTCTTTGCTTTAAAAACTTGACGTTGCAGAAAGAGCAACGTTTTCTGGATCAAAATTGCTCCAGCTAAAACAGCAGTTTCGTTTTCGAGCTGTTTTTAGTGAAACATCCTAATAGGTAATATCATTCAAATAAGTTGTACAGTAGGGATGGCTAGACAAGAGATTTTCCTAGACCCAGGTAACGGACTGGCCAAAACCTACGGATAGGGAATACCAATAATCCGCTTATTCGCATTGTACATGACTGAATCTTCTACTACGCCACTATCATTGATTCCAAAGCCGGAATTTTACCGGGAATTGATCGCAAAACGAGAAAACCAATGCGCAAGAGTGAGAAATGAATTTCAAAGTGGTGAACGTGCAATGATTTTTAAAATGATGAACGTGCAACAGGAGCGTACGTCCTCTAAAATCGGATAGAAATAGGAAGTAAAAAAATCATAGCTGTTTCGAACGTTTTCGAATAGCCCTCATTAACGCACTTACCAAGTAGAGAATAACAATGAAGAACAGCGTACTTCCGTTGATGGTATCGTCATCTGGATCGTTCTGAAAAAGTTAGTACTTACGCAAAACGACTACGACTGCAATCGAATACAGTGTTTAAGATAACGTGCACTAAAAAAAGATTATTTTGATTTCTTATAAGTTTTTTGTTTGGTAGTTTTTTTTTACCTTTTTTAAAATTCAGAATGCGTTTTAGGGTCGACTGATATTTTGAAACTGTGTCAAAAGACAACAAAATGGAAGCCAAACTTTGATTATTCAGATGACTTCGCGTTGGATGCTGTAAGAACTTTCAATTGTGAACAATAGAAGTTCAACAACTCAGATCAGCAGCAGCTTTATGGATGCTTGCTAAGGAAGGTCATGCTAATTAAACTGGGAATATAATATATAACAATAAACTAGTAACCGAAATGGAAAGTCATTGGTATTTGACTACTGATCCTAACTGGTAGACGACTATTCAGCCATCATTAAAGATTGGATCCCATCATAAAAAGCGTAACACGACGAGCTCAAATCCTAAGACCGTCTGCCCTTCCTCCACCGTTGTTGCCCCCCTTTCTTCAATGCTGCTGCATCTTACCTCCTTTTGGTAGCATTTGAGGAGGGATGACAGTCATTGAGGATAGGATGGCAGATAGTATCTCCGGGATTCTATCCTAATAGTTTCTGGATGCGCATGTCATATCGGATGCTATCCCTTAAAAGGGGCGAGATTGAGGTGCTTTCCGAGTGTGGTCCGGTTGCTATTCGGTCGCCATTTGATGGCTATTCGTTTTTCATCTAGGGATTGAGAAGCAATCAGATGATAACCGAACAGCAACCCAACAGCAAGCGAGCAACACTCAAATAGCATTCCGAGCCCGTCCATTTCAGGGATTGGAGCCGAAATAACATGCGGGTCCCAATGCTGGAATGCCTGAAATGGGGAGATGTCCATGGACCTTGAGCTCATCGTGTGTACTATGTACGTTGCTTGTGCTGCGTTTGTGCGTCACAACTATCAGGTTAATCATCAGGTTATCGGAATGCTAGAAAGCTGGATTCAACGGATTCAGAATTCATAAATCCAACTCATTAATGCAAAAATTGTTTGAGAAACATGAGTTAGGACGTTCGTCATAGAGCTGGAACGACTTCGATCTGAAGCAACTCAATGCCCCAGTCTAAATTTCGAGACGCAACGTACTTACATTCTTAATATGTTAAGATTTCTATTTTCAGATGATTTGGAAAATATGTAAGTTAGGGCAGCAGCACACATGATATCCTCTTCAGAGTTTGGTATTTGTGGCAGAACAGACTCAACTATCGAGAATGGTGCTGTACTAATGTCTGAAGATGGGGCACATAAAGCTCCGATGATGTACATAATAAGCAGACGAGGAAGATAGAGGGTAATTGAGCCAATTCCTTAAAGTAATCCATTAAGGCTTCGTTTTTGAAAAGTTAGTCTGAAACTAGGTGAAAGATTATGTGTCAAACGAGGCGCATAAAATTTTTGCAAAAAAGGCGAGAAGGAAGATTTTGTGTTCAAAGGGGTCTTATGCTTCAATCCATCCCAGAAGATTTCCTAACAACCTAATATTTCATGAAAATAGAAGATATTGAAGTCTTATTTTAATTTGAAGAAGTTTTGGAAATGGTACCTTCGAGCAGATCCTCTTCACTTTCTGTATTAATTGCTCAAGATATCGGCCAAGATTCGTGAGCAGGATCACAGTGACAGGAATTCCGAGAAACCCGTAGATTACTGTGAACAGCCGGCCATTGGGAGTTCGTGGCTCGACCTTTCCATACCCTGACAAAACAAAACTTCAACTGGCTTGCATATTCATGATGTTTCACACCCTCTTCGGCCTGTCGCCGCCGTCATATCGCATATTCGACCAACGGGTAACATCCCGAGGGACTCGTCCCAACTCACTGCAAAACCGCGCGACCCGATAAATCTGCCAAAATGCGAGGTTCGCAAGATTGTCGGACGTTTGAGAAGAGTAATGCGCATACCCAGCGTAGTGAGAATTCCGAAGCCATAGAGAGCGGCGGACTTGAAGGACCATTCCAGTCGAGGATCGGCTTGAGCTTGTGTAAGACACTGTTCGGCAATGAGTTGTGCGAAGTCCGCCTCTCGTGACACGCGCAGGTGGCCGTCGCTTAAAACTCAGTTACAGTTGTTCTTTTAGCTTGATTTTAGCTTCTTTTTGGCTGCCCTGAGACTTGTGAACCTTTACCATGTCATGTCACGAATGAAAAAATTCTGTTAACTACAATGCGTTTTACCGACATTCCAGAAGCATTTTCAAATAGATGATCCCTTTAAATCCGTTTCAAATAAATTAAAGTATCTACGTCAGCCAGATAGTTTTTCCAGTTTCATTATTCAAAAAGAACAGTAACTCGGGAATGGCTAAAAGAAAAAGGAAACTGCGAATTTGAATCAAATAAACAAATTGCTCTATTTCCTTCAAAAGCAACAATGACCTCCTTGCCTTCCTGTAAGGGAATGTTCAACCTCATTGTTGTACTCAAAGGGGAAACCTCATCCCCCCCCCCCTTCTCCTTGCCCAGTATTTCTGCATCCGCCCTATGTAAAAAACAATGGCCAATATGCTTCCGCACCCATCACTGATACTACCCAGGGTAAACGTGTCAGCACCACGAAAACGTACTCATTGTAAGCATATTCATCGACAGGTTTACCCTGTGTGATCGCAATTAATTATGCATCCAGGTCCAGATATTCCATTGTCAAGACGAGCATCATCACATCTACCTTGGGCAATCCCAATAATGCATCCAAAGGCCGCATGCGTCACTGAGATTACCCTAGGCAATGAGTTAACACACATGAATTTACCCATCACTGGCACAGGAGTGAATGTATTCTTCCTGGATAATCTCTATGATGTATCCAAGCCCAGACCATGGGTAATATCAAAAAATGTTAATGCTGCACTTGGATCCAAACATTCAATTCCGAATAGTACGCGAGTTCTGACTACTTTTGCTCCGAAAACATTTTTTTCCCGTACGTTCCACTTACGTAAATATCTTGTTTTACCACCAATGCCCCATAGGGAACATCATATCCCAGCAGTGAGATGCAGCAGCGTGGAATTATTTATGCGCAGAAAATGGGCCGTTCCTCCGGGGAATGTTGTTAAAAAAAGACTTCGACTCTGGTTCCTGGTGGACGCGAGGAGAGCGCTCGGTTGAACCACATAAATCAAGAAGCAACGGAGCTAAGACATCACTATTGAGAAGCCGGAGGCATGGAGTATATGGAAACTGTTTACAAGCTGACAAGACCAAGCTGTCTGAAGAATCTCTGAACCTCTGTTGAGCAAACAAAAACCGGTTGCATTTCAGTCTGGTTAAAAGATATTGACCTGGAAACTCTAAATTCTAGTGTAGCACTTCTTTGCAGTACTGCAGGAATTCCTTCGATGCATCACACCACACCACATCTAAACTTGTCCTCTGTCACATGCACCACAAGTGCTCGCGCACTTTCTAAACAAGCTGGCGACCAACGAAGTTTGTTAGAATCCATGCAAAACGTTGTTGTCGTGTCTGCAGCGAATGACGAACTGGTGGACAAGTTCATTCTGCTTTCGGATGTCACTTTTTGCACGAAGTTCAAATTTTTGTGTTCACAGCCCATCATATCGACCCAAATCCCCAGTTGGGTATGCCACAATCAAAAGCTGCGTATGCCATGACAGGAGCGTCCAAGTAATTCTCTCCAGTCGAGGTTGGAAAACGTTCGCTGAGCTCGAAACGTCTCCCGTGCAAGAGTTGCCCCACTCGAAGCGCGCAAACCACTTTGAACTGTTCTTTCTGCTCATGAGAGTCCCCTCATGTGCACCACCAATGTTTCAAGCAGCTTTCGCAGTTTTGGTGGCCTTTATCGCACGCTGAAAAAAAAACACCACCAAAGAGAAACGTTGTCTTAGTTATGGCACTTCATGCTGTTGGCCTGGAAATCCTCAAAAGGTTTATTCATTTATTTATTTATTCATTTATTTATTTGTTTATTTACATTTGTCTGCCCTACTGAGGTGCGTTACAGAGGACATTCAATTTGTCAGCAGTAAAGCTACCATGATGCGTGGTACAACAAAAGAGCTTCAGAGTAAAATAAACAGGTGATTGGTATAAAAAATAATAGAGCAAATCAATAAATGAATAAACAAATAAGTTGATAGAGATGATAGCGAACTTCCAAAAAAAAAGAAATAAAGGAAATAAACTACCGAAAATGAGCAATTCTGTCTTTTTTTATAGAGTAATTTAGGAAATTCGGCAACCCATTTCTGAGGGAAGCGCCTACCTTCGCCGCATCTGCCTCCTCATAATGCTGGATGCTCAAGAAAGAAATAAAAACAAAGATTGTCATAGTGGAATTGAATGCATGGTACAGTTTGGTACATAGTACATATTTGGTATATCGTTTCACGAAGAGCACTCAACCTAACCCCATGCTACTTCTGATATACCTTCCTGTCCACCCAAAGAGTTTTTTTTTTCCGGAATATCTGGCTGTGGCCTATTTTCTATCAGAATTTTCGCGAGAATGATTGTAAGACAAACGTATTTCAATCAAAAATAACTGAGAAAGGGTATAGAATTGTGATAATTGTTTCTAATAACCTTTAAGACACCCGTGCGACAAGTTTATTGCTTAGTTATCGGTACAATATGCAATACCAACAATCTTCCCCCATGACGTTCTGGGATAGCACCAACTTCACTGATGTCATCGTCCAACAACAACGAGATCAATAATGGTGTAAGTGATTACACTCAAAATTACACTTGGACTAACTTACAGGGGTATCAAAAAGTTTCCGCCCTAGACTGCTCCCAAAAGACCTAGAGCAACGAAATTTTATCATGATCAAATGTAGACCCCTCCAACACACTTTTCACATCTCGATTTCGAATTATAAACCATTCAAAAAGGAGTCTTTTTCTTTCATATAAGTCGAAGTAGCTTTCAACGGCCGACATGAGTTCGTTCTCGTCCCTGAAACTTGTTCCACGAAGATGCTGTTTCAAGATTCCAAATAGTAAATAGTCACCCGGAGCCAAACCCAGACTATATGGTGTGTGATTTAGTAATTCGAATTCACATGCTTGTAGTGCAACTTTTGACCTGTGCACGGGTGCGTTGTCCTGTAGCAAAAGAATTCCATGGGTCACCTTCCCACGACACTTTTCTTTGATTACTTCTCGAAGTTGGAAAAGCAAGTTAGCGTGATAGTGCCCACTGACTGTGCCATTCCCCTTGAGGCAGTCATCCAAAAGAATTCCCTCCGCATCCCAAAAAATTGTGAACAAAACTTTCTTTGCCGTGGGTTCCATCAGTAGTCTCACTTGTCTCGGAGAACCTGGACGCCTCCACCCTCTGCTTTGTTCCTTGGGCTCAGGGTCATAGTGGTGTATCCGCAATTCATTACCCGTCACAGCGCTATGCCAAAATTCCCCTTCGCTGTTTCGGAAGCATCTCAGAATTTCGTTCGAATGTTCGACCCGACATTTCTTTTCAAATACCGAGAGGATTTTCGGGACCAATCGTGACGTGACGTTTGACATTCTTAGGCGTTCGGTTAGGATATTTTCAACCGTGCCGTAAGAAAGCTCAAGGACTTTCATAATTTCTGCAGTCAAAATCCTCCTGTTCTGGAGTACCATATTCTCGACAGCCGTCACATTCTTTTCTGAGACTGCATTTGCTGGTGGACCACACCTCTCCTCATCATTGATCGATTTTCTCCTTCTTCGGAATTCGGCGGTCCAAAATTTCACCTGATTATAAGAGAGGGCTTCTTCTTTATAAACATTCTGCAGACGGTTGTGAATTTCGTTTGCTGGGATTCCCTCATGAAACAAGAATTCGACAACTGCTCTCTGCTTGAAGCGCATTTCTTGGTCATCCACCTAGACTAGACTAAAAAAGAATTGTCCCAATTTTTGATAGCGTAAATCTGAGAACTTGAAACGTGGCACACTAATTTGAGAGGATTCGTGCTACACGACAACACCCAAAGTTTCGGGAACAAAGAATGAGAACATGTTGAGGTCGGAAACTTTCTGATACCCCTGTATGTACCTGGAAAAGGATCTCATTATCTCAAGAAATTACACTCCTAATGTTTGCGTTCACGCTTGGGGGAGTGGGGTTATCGTGTACTACGAGTAGAAGGCTAGAACTACTTGCGTGAAATTGCTGAAATAAATCATGTCGTTCCGAGAACTTTATGCAGTCGTACTCAAAATTTTATTGGGCCTCCCACATGTGGTCTGTCCTCATATGCTCTGAAAAATAGAGCTAACAAATGGAGGATTTCATTCTGCCTTCTTACAGCCGGACAACTCGTCCAACCAAAATTTTCATCCATCTAAAAAGCACAAATTCTAAAGTTTTTGAATCTGAAATCCACACAGTTGTAACCAGCACGTCGAGAAGGGCTAAATGTTATTAGACTTGGAGAACCGAGCAGTTTGCCTTGACATTGCCTTTGAGGAGAGGAGTGAAGGGTCTTCATCATGTTAATAACCATTGTTTCATTTGCTCAATTCGCTTCTTAATTGCATGCTCCCATTCTTGGGGATTGTCCAAGGGCTACTGTAGAAACAGAGTACAAATAACCGAGCTTATTCTTTCCACAGGACTGAATGTCTGCGGAGTAACGAAATATCAGGCATGAAGTACCCCCTAACGCACACAGTGCAGGATCTCGCTAACACAATCGTAGTACTTCCCTGAGGACACGTACATATCTGGGAAGCTTCGGTTGTTTGGCTCATGAGATGGGCGTTCTACAAAAAGTTCTAGCTCGCTGCCGAGCGCTGCAGCACACGGAAGTTGTCAGCACCGGAAGATCTCGAGATAAATAGAGGTGACGGAAAGATGTCGACTAAGGCTTGGCTTCTTATGTAAAGTAATTTCGAGGTGAAGTCATGTCCTGAGATGAGATCGAAGGATGTGAAGCTGTTGAGAAAGTGAGTTAACTAAGCGTATATTTGGGTAATCATAGAATTTTGAAGTAGAGCAAAGGCGAGCAAGTTGGTCATTTCTGTGGCGGGATTAAAGGCAGCACCCACGAAAAAATTCGTCCCCTAGATTTTAGCATGATCTTGGGTTTTTGACTATGAGGAGCACAGATAAGGGAATCAATTCCGTCGGAACTCATGGTAAAACGGTTCTCGAATGATACCAATTTACTGCGTTATAGCAAGGTGGCCGAGTTGTGCGGATGGAGTAGATCAAGAAAGTCGATAAGCCGCCTTTGTTGGCGGCGAATTTCTCGGCGAAACTAGGAACTTAACTAATTTCGCAGCTTTTCTGGGGCAGAACAAGCACAAAAGAGAAGGAAATAGAATGCTCATAGCGGAAATATGCCTCAAGAGAAGAAACAAAACATATGGTCAAGAATAAAGAGCTAACAAACAGGAATTCATTCCATATTTGGAAATTTGAAAATTCTGAGTGAAATAAGTAATAATTTGACGGGTAAACAATTGGAGGAACGTAAATAGAGGGAAGCAGATTATTACAGTGCAAAAATTCCCGAAATGAGCATGAGCAACAAGTTTATCGTGGAAAAAACTGACCGCGTGTGGCTGAAAACAGCTGATTCGCCCTCCGCTACAACTCGCCAGGGGATCCCCGGATCCCGTGTTCAACTTGTTATATCTCGAGATTGCGGATGTCTTTGGTGGTGCAACTTGCGTAGAACTACTGGGACTATCGTTCAGACACCGAAACATTCGAAATTTCCGACATGAAAATTATCGTGGGTGCTGCCTTTAATGAACATTCTCGAGAGGGTAATAGTCAACCTGCCATTACAAAACTGGTGGGTTTCCCTGTTAATTATAAGTATGTCTTGTCCGAATGACACCACCCCCTCAGCCAGAAACAACAATTAATGTTGAATAGACATTTGACTCGACTGACTCGACACGACCTTTAAATAGTCACCGTTCGAATTGATCGAATTTCAAGTCAGTGCTGATGCTGAATTTTGAGACAACTCCACGAGATCTGTGTATCATGATATCGATTATTCGAAAAAGAACAGGAGTTCGAATTATTCGACTTGACTCGATGTCGACATTTCGATATCGAGTCAAACGTCTAATGTTGAAGACAACAAAATATTCCACATTATTTCATCTTACTTATAATATTAGGTCGTCAAGTACGAAATGTCTGATTTTGAACGGGACAGTTTCGAGTAATGTTTCTCCAACAAGATGAGGTACGAGCAATCCAAATATGTCCCTATGCTGCCGACACAGCCTTGCCTTCTTAGCGGTAGCATGGCTGCGCCAACAGCTTGGAAGCCTGGAAAGCAAGTGGCGCTAAGAGCATTTCCAACATCATGTTAAAAGTGGAGCATTTCCTCTACCAAGAAGTGGACTAATACTTGCGAGAAGTTGTGATCAAGTAGAGCAAGGTTTGGCCAGTGCAACGAATGGCAGTTAGATTCCCCTCCTTGCTCCCCTGGTTTACGCAGCGCAGTTTTGCAAAAAATGGTCAAAAATGGCACCAACTTTGGGGATCAAACTGAAAATTTCGTTTATGGAGCCACTTTACCTTGTAGTATTGCCTTGGACCCCTGAATAATATAGGGTTGCGAACGTCAAACGTTGCTGCATATATGTACAGGCATAGTTTGACCTCTATCCGCTTAAGACACAGCTTCCAATTCATCTTAATCCAGCTTCATTACAACGCTCGCTTTGCAGGTTTATATCACGACGTAGAAATTTCTAAAAACATCGTGTCCCGCTTCTTTATTAGCCACTCCCTCTACAAACATTTCTCTTGTGTAGTTTCACAGAAGCTCCTCTCAGTCAAAAATCTTAAAGTTGATCGGAAATCAGATAGGTGAGTTTGAGAGAAGGAGGATGTACCTTCATAATGAAAAGAAAGATGAGAGTGAATGTGAGGAAACCCCGAAGTTACCAGCTGTCAAACTGACCACTTAAAAAATCAGAGATTTCATACTTGACGACCTAATACATGAGTATGCTCATGTGGACTCTTGTATGAGCAGATGAACAGACAGACAGGTACGAAACAAACACGGAATTTCAAAATGCAGTTGCGAAATCGGAGAATATAGAAGGACGATAATGAAACCTTGCGAATTATCTCATGTAGGCAAGTAGCGGTTATCATACTATCATGCTCCTAAATGATCGAATGCTTACTGATATATCCCACCACTGGTTCAAATATCACAGAGATCACCAGCTGTCGAGGTCTACGAAACGCAGCGCAATCCGCCGCGACGCGGTACTCTGACCGTCTACCGCATCTCATGGTCGGTGCTCGTCCTATGGCTCTCCGCCGAAAGGGATCCGCGCCGCGGCGAAGGGTACAGCGTTGCGTGGGAATCGACCTTTGGAGTTCCCTATATGTTGAGGTCGCTGTTAACCTCCCATAGTGAGATATAGAAAATTTTATAACTCAAGAATAATATTAATCATGTTGTTCGTAGTTGTTATATAGTGACAGTACTTAGGATCGAATAATGCGTTAGATATATTTCAGTTTGAAAATTTGGTTTATAATAAGTTGAGTTTTCCAATTTCCGGAAAATAAGGAGAAGCACAACTATTGATGAATTACGAGAATAAGTCAAGAGCCTCTTATTCCAACCTTTGAATTTCTTGGATCGAGTTCTGAATTGATAATTGAATTAATTCCGCCACTCGATTTTTTATTGATTTATTTTTTAATCAGTTCTTAGTATAATAGTGACACTAACATCACCATTTTGTTGCAGGGCTCGACACTTCTCCGGGTATTTAGCGGCCACTAAGCAAAGCATCAAACAACATCGCCGAACCAACCCCAACAGAAGTTTCTCGATGCAGGCCTTTTTTGTCAGCGTGTCGTTTAGCTTGACAAACTGCGCGTAATTGTGCTCAAAGTGCAGGAACACGTATCCGCCTATTAGCGTGTAGGCAATCAGAAAGGCGATGACAACTGCGTTCACCAGAAAAGCCTTCTGGTGACGGCGAAGGCACTAAAACACATCTGTGTTAATCTTAGTATAACGAAGGGTAGAAGAGATAACTGAGAGTACTGCTCACCGAAGGAAGTATAAGACAGTGGAGTAAAGCCATAGGAAATAAGCGAGTAAGGAACTGTGATCAGTTGAATCGAAACAAGGACCCGGGCACGGGAAAAACTGCGAAAATCCACATAGACGGTTCTTCAGTTGATTTCAATACACAGTATGACGCTAGATTCCTGAAAAAAAGGAGGATATAGGAATCATCGACCCCCCGTTACTAAGCGTAACGCATCGATAACGCCGGCTACGGAAGGTGACAGCAATAGAACATCTGTGATTCAGTGATTGCCTTCATAAGCGTCTTCAAGATGGCTAGAATTTATCTGCTCTTCTAAAGGCAATCGGTTCCCCAGGTAAAAATGGGTACAGCATGGTGAAGTGACTCGTCTTAGTCGGTACTGCCAAATATGTAATGGCAAAAACAGCAGAAAAAATCAGGGCCCGTATCCAGGAATGCGTCCAGAAAGGTTGTGACCTACTCGTTCTTCCAATGTGGATAAGTCTACGAGCTAAAAATGGATATGACCTGTTAGAATGAATTGATGCAGTCAATGATTACAGTGGCGGGATCCACGAAAGTTCCCGGGCAGCTGCTCCTCTACCCTTTCTTCTGGAGTGAGTGAGATCTCCATAAAAAAGGAATGCTTTGTTTAAATAACTGGTCTCAGAAGGCAGGAACAAGTAGTAGTACGGATGGCAAGACGGAAAGCATCGAACCTTCCAAGGAATCTTCATTTCCATCACAGGTGAAAAAAATGCAAGATCCGCCGCATTTTGGCGGAGAAACTCGTCCACTCTGGGTGAACGAGAAGCCCAGAACTTTCCTAGAAACGTTCATGAATATGTGCACAAATTCCATTAGAGAAACTCTTCCATTTTGCAAGAGTTGGGCGCCAAAAACCTAGCTGTGAGCAAGAGATACAAATAGGTAGGGAGACTTATTCTGAGATGGAATTGGAGAAAACCCGCCAGGCCTAATTATTATAGAAGAAGAAAAGCGAGAGCAGAAAATTTCCCTGTTGAAATCAATCGACTATTTTTCTGCGATTCTTCCTTACCAATGCGATTGGGAGACCTTCGGTATTGGTAAGAAAGAATCGTTCTGTGAGAGGAAATGGAAAGAAATTTTGAAAAGTGAAAATTACCCCTTGTAGGATTACGAATTTTTCAATTGGAGATGAATTATCGTTATCGGCCCCAGCAAGTTTTCATGCTTTCATTTGCGTCTAAGCAGAAAGTTTCTTTCCAGTGTAACAAGAGTTTGTGTTTAGATGACCTCGCCACACAAGTTGCCCCCACAAAATCCTAGCTGGTGGCTTGAACACTGACAAAAACTGCATAGGAAGCAAGCGATGCTAATGCTTCGTTCCTAGGGCAATGGCGGATGGAGGGAAGTTTGTCAGAGGCGCTGAAATGTCTTGCCATAAAGAATTAGTAAACAAAAAAAAAACAATAAAATAATCGAGTAACGGCATTGAATTATTTCGCACTACTATTCTGCTGCTCACTGAATGGGTGGACGAATGAATGAATGAATGAATGAATGAATGAATGAATGAATGAATGAATGAATGAATGAATGAATGAATGAATAATGAATGAATGAATGAATGAATGAATGAATGAATGAATGAATGAATGAGACGAATGAATGAATGAATGAATGAATGAATGAATGAATGAATGAATGAATGAATGAATGAATGAATGAATGAATGTGAATGAATGAATGCGTGAATGAATGAATGAATGAATGAATGAATGAATGAATGAATGAATGAATGAATGAATGAATGAATGAATGAATGAATGAATGAATGAATGAATGAATGAATGAATGAATGAATGAATGAATGAATGAATGTGAATGAATGAATGCGTGAATGAATGAATGAATGAATGAATGAATGAATGAATGAATGAATGAATGAATGAATGAATGAATGGGATGAATGAATGAATGAGTGAATGAATGAATGAATGAATGAATGAATGAATGAATGAATGAATGAATGAATGAATTGAATGAATGAAGTGGATAAATGAATGAGTAAAAGGATGAGCAAATAAATGAATGGGTAAATGGGTGGATGAGCGAATGAATGAATGAACGAATGAATGAATGAATGAATAAATGAATGAATGAATGAATGAATGAATGAATGAATGAAATGAATGAATGAATGAATGGGATGAATGAATGAATGAGTGAATGAATGAATGAATGAATGAATGAATGAATGAATGAATGAATGAATGAATGAATTGAATGAATGATGACAGAATGCCCGTCAAAAATAGACAAAACCTCCGCATTCAGCGATGACGTTCAGTTTTCCAGGAACAACATCGGCAGAAGCATGGAGACAAGCTCTTTTGAGGAACCACACATCATTTTTCGCCTCCGGCTCTTTGTCATGAGCGTAGACGTAAATACACAATATCCCAAGATAATCGTGTAGGATGCACTTGCGCAGAGGCAAGAGGCGAGAACTCTCGGTTACTTGCCCATGGATGAATCCAGCACGGCTATTTTTGCTCTATCCACTCAAACGGGAACCCTTAGCAAGATAAAGTTGGAGTGCAGGGAGAGTGCTCCGAAAAGTGTCTGTGCAGCGGCTGAGAATGCCGCGTCTACTCAAATATGTGAAGAGAGCCAGCGGATTCTGAATTGTCCGTGCACTGCTCCCCGCGTTTGCTCCATATATTCGTGGGGATTTCTGTTTGATGGAAGGGCAGCTGCTTTTTCAATCACGGAGAGACAATTACATGGAATGGGAAGACTTCTGGAATAGCCCGCGGTGAACGATAATCTAGCACTGCCAGATGTTACAATCACTAGCGTGCTGTTCTTCACATCAAATTAAACATGCGAACACCTCACAGAATGAGCAGTCTGAACTACGTTTTGTTGCACGCCGAACCTGTGCTCATGTTTACGAAAATGTGAAAGCGGGAAAAGCGGTAGCCCCTTCTTCATGACAACCTTGCTTTCCCCGTATTCGTGAACACAGCCAGGAGGGTTGTGACCTACCCGCTTTTCAAAGAGGGAAAGCTTCTCAGGTTGAAAATGGGGATACTATGTCAGAACGACTCGTCCTATGCCAGGTGGTAAAGAGGATATAGAGCACTATACGTGCAATGAGCTGTGCAGGCGCGCTCTGTGATTGGCTGATTGGGTGGATCGACCACTCACAGAGCTTAGGCGCACCGCCCTCCCCAGGTATGACGCTGCACAGCTGGTAAGATAGCAAGATATGCCCTATTTCGGTCGAAAAATTCATCCACTCCCGAGAAAGCTCAAAACTTCTTCGGAATTGTTCATGAATGAGGATTCCGGAAGCCGCTTCGGTAAACTTGATGGTCGCAGACAACAACTAAACGAGAAGTCTACGGCGTAAAGGTAAAATATCCTGACGGTATTGAGCCTGCCCAGAAGGGAATGAAGGTGGGAAGATTAAGCGGACAAAATTTATGTCGAAACATTGAGATATGTCGACCACAAAGTTGTCGACCATTTGTCTAAAAGTTTGTTATGGGAGACGGGCCCAGCATTCTAGTAAACCGGGAAAAGGGAACCTTCTTGTTCACACCCGCGGGTACGCCAATAGGGATCCTGCAGATTTCATGGATACATTTTCGCACGCAACTCATTCACCAGACGGGAAAGCTCCAATCTTATAGGTAACGATAGTGGATAAGGACACCAGTATCGACGAAACAACAAGCTGATGAGGACATTTACCCAAAGTGTGACTCCTTAAATTTGCAACTAGCACCAAGATTAGTTTGATTTTCAGAAGCCAGAGGTTTAAAGTCCGCCTCCCCATGGAAGAAGAGTAGAATTAATGCTTCGAAAAAGGATCTGAAACTTAAAACACATCTATTCTGGACTGCAGGAGTAGTTTGTTTTATAGCAAACTCCTGCGTACAAGGATATAAAACGGTTGACACTGGTTTCATTCTGGAGATCTAGACAGAGAACATTTGCAAGTTGCAGCTCGCAAATATTAAGCTGTTCGTTAGGTCGATCATAAATAATGCGTAACAACCCGGGGCGGCAAACAAAATTTGTAGAATAATCTGAAGATGCCCACGTTCAGAGTTGAACAAACAGGGAAGTTATTAAGCGAGTGTTTGCTCGATTGCCAAAAGATCCAAAGATGCCTAGAAGGCAAATCCGTTTTGACAGTTATAACGATCACCTCCAGATTCATGTCGCATCTTATGAAAGTTTAGTAGCAAAGGGTGTTCCACATGATTTCTAACAAATTTTCATAGATGAACTTTGATGAAAGGCTAGAAAACAACGTTCGGAACAACATCAACCTTCCTGTTTACGTCTGCAAAATCATGAGTAATGTATGAGTGAATGATGGAAAAGGTCTCATATTCTTCCAACAGGATTGCAAGTGCTGGCCACAGAGGAGGCGTAGTTCTCTACATAGTGCTTCTCAGCCTGACCGGTCGATAACCCCCAGTGGATATGATACATCGCCGACAGAATGGGTTGTACTGAAAAACACATGCTGATGATGAATTCCAGGAGACTGCTGTGTTAGTCATCCGGGAAGTCCTTCACTATCTTTTTTTTTCTGAGATTTTCTGAGGAATACATTTTGTCATGTTCACTAAAAAATGTAAGGGACAGGTAGATAAGTATCTGAGTGATTCCACTTATTGATTTACCATATAAGTATGGATTGTACTAACATACTTAACTGAGGCACTCCTGTCTTCCAGGTACTGCCTTCGACTCTCATATGTGTTGTATCAGTACTCTTAAGATTTTATCTAGAAATTAGTGCGGTATAGCAATGTACAATAAATAGATAAATATCATTATCATTATTCAGGATCGAATGCATAAGACATTTTTGAATCGCAAAATTCGATCTTGAAAAGTCGAAATTTCTGATTTTTTTTTTGAAAAGAGGAAGAAGTACATAATACAGTTCTTGAAAGATTGTAAAAAAAGAGATAGAGGGCCCCGTGTTTTTTCCACTTCCAACATCCTTGGTTCGGATTTTGAACTCTTGATTAAATCAAGCGGGTCATTTAAGTTTTATTTGGTTATAAGTAAACAAACTATGTAAATTGGAGTTGACTTATTAGTTTCACTCTTTCATAGGAGAGACAGAATTGACAGATTGTTTTCCTTTTTCCGTCATGCAATAGAAAAAAGTGAGTGATTGCTGTCAAATAAATAACAAAGCAAACAAGTTAGATTTCCCCTCAAGGAAAGAATTCCACGAAAAATGGCCAAATAAAGATCAGACCAATCTCGTGCTCGGCCCTAATGAAACAAATCACATCAGTCCACGACGCACATGTCTACTTGTTTGGATAATAGGAATTAAGGCGAAGTCCAGAAAGGAGAACATTTCTCTGGAATCGTCCCGTACCAAAGCAGTCAAGTGCCAGGTGAATTTTGAAAGGTGTATTCCTCAAAATAACATGTTCAGTCTCCCATGTACTCAATCTCTTGCATTAGGCAAAGGCATTCGAAAAAATTCAAACACCTCGTTTTCCATGAAATCGTAGATAACAGATTTTTTGTGATATCAAAAGCAAGATTTTCTAGAAGATGTCGCAGGAATAAAAAACCCGTAGGTTCTCCTCTAGCCACGAGTTGAAAGCAAAAAAAAAGATCCATAAGAGTTGTATAAGACCTGTACATGAAAATATAAACTTTCCTGAGATATAAATTTCTACACACATTCTATATACATCCCCATTCCACATTTTCTCTTCTCTCCTTGTGCAATTACGTACTTTTCAGATGTCGAATGAAATCACTCGTTAGAGGCATCGTGGATGTTGTTGTTGTAGGATTCGACACTCTCCGGAAGCGAACCCAGTTGTTTACATGGACTTCGAACCCAAAGAGGAATCAAAAGGGAGAGAAGCAAAAAAAAAGGAATGATCAAAATTATGTGATTTTGAAAATCGAGGACTATGCATAAGCTGCCTCGTCCTACAAGCTCGTATTTCTGCAGAAGGAAGGGCAACGAACACGAGAAGAAACCACCGAAAAAGTTTCAGGAAATTGAAGGAGCCAATATCTCGTTTGAAATTGAAGATGCACCGGTGCATTTCACTTCAAATGTAAAGGGCAACTGGAAGTCTCGTAGATTTGCGTTTTCCTCTCTGAATTGAGGGAGGAAATCCTGTAGGAGTGAAGAGTTCCATCTTTTAGGAGATAAGGGTTTTTGGCTTACGAAAGCGAAAACAAAGAAAGTGTCGAATGACGAGGGAGCAGCGAGAGGGCGATGCTGCGAGGAGATAGCACATGTCCCCACCCCTCAAACCATGAGGAGATATAAGAGGCGGCTATAAAATAAAGACGAATGCGCAATGCTGAGGGAAATCAAACCGACCGCCCCAATGTTTGGTTGCCAGCGTTTGCAGCGCATTGCACTGCGCAAAAATCACTGTTTGGTGGTTGCTGCACGAATACGTAGGGCATACGGTGAAAATAGGCTAGCTTACCCTCAGCAGGTGAGGCTAGAATGTGAAACATCCCAAGTTGATTGTGTCAAACGGCCAAACATAAGGAAAACGAATAAAAAGATGAAGGGAATAAGAATCGAAAGCGGCGACACGCCCACTTGTCACTACATCGAAACGCCAGCAGAGGAACAAGTGAACCAATCACGCCGTTGCCCCCTGCTGACTTCCCCCCTCCCCTCGCCTCCCTCCGGACATTCGAAAGCACCGCCGATACATCGGAACTCTCGGATCTCATGAAACTCCGACGCGACTGGGGTGGCGCGGCTCGCTGTTCCATTGTTGAACGGCTCTGCCGAGGGTCCCAGCCTCAATCACGCATCTACCCCTCAGTACTCCAGGGCATCGCATCATCCCTAAGTTTTCGGGAATGAACTATTCACTCCAGGGGTTTTGCCGATCGCAGATTAGCACTGACACAACAAGGCTTGAAAGTTGTCATATTTTGTCACGGTTGCTGTGACAGCTGCGTATCGCATTTCATAACAGTTTGCCATTAAGACTTTCTGCAGTAACAACCCGTAAACCAACTGGAGGGAGGTATACAATTTTCCGCAGGATAGCTTCTAGTTTCATGTGTAACTTACATTTCCAGATCGCTTTTGGAACTTCGAGAAACAACTTGGTGCTTCATAGTAAAAGATGAGAATAATGAATGACTTTGACCATACTCGATAAATTATAAAATTCTATCCTCGCATAATAACAACACCAAAACTTATTTTGAATCCATGTTGTTCGAGAAGAGCACATTTGTAATCTGAATATATCATCTCACTTTTTCGTAGAGTTCCCACATTTCTGGCGACTACATCGCACATTGTTGTTGATGGGGTTGTTATGATCCAGTTTATTTCCTGGGATAAAAAGATTGAGAAGCTTGACATTACGCCAGAAGTTAGAACTACATGGCTCTGTCCTCTATGATCCGGACACTGCAAAATTCAGTGGGTTTATACCTAGGAATCACGTCAGTCATTCAAGTGGACAACACAGTCAGCAATTATGATATCGAGAGCGGAAGGAGTTCGATGCCCCTGATTATAAGTTTTAGCTGCAGAACTCATGTTTGATGTCTTTTATACACGGTTACACACAAAAATTTACATTCCTTCTGAATGCAAATAAACAAAAGGAGCAGTAAGACAAAACTGCCCCATTAAATTTCATAAAGCCTGTTTCTTATTAGTGCAGCAGAAGCAAAAACGCTCCAAAGCAGGACCGCTCGAAGACATCAGCGGTTCTGGTTCAGCACTTCGTCCAAGCTTCCCCCTCCCCCTAGATGCTTGTCGATTTAGACCCTTAACCGTGATGTAAGCCTTGGTAGAAAATTCTCTTCCAGAAACTCTGGGCTGCATGATCAAGGGGATTAAGCGTAGCAGGCTGAAGACAAAGTGGATAAGGTGATAAAGTGGATATGGTGGTGATGCGCACCTAAGGGCTAGTACTCGTGAACGCAGCACCAAGCGAAACCAGGTTAGCAGACCAACTTTTGCGCTCTGCGTCTCTCAACCTTACGTAGTCTATGGGATAACCAATCACGCTAGCCATAGTTGGTTTGCATGGTTAGCGTTTCATGAATCCAAGCCCGGCTTACCAGCCAGCTCAGCGGCACGCAACAAATATCAATTATAGGAGATTTTCCGGCTATGCTATATCACAGAGAAACAACTTTGGAGATCGAATAATAACTTCCCCACTGACGACACCGTTGGTATTTCATCCTCCTGGTTTGGTCACATCGTTTCCCACATAACCTTCTTTGCTGTACTTGAAAACCGGCAGTTTTGGGTCACCTTTTATTATCTACAAAGCCGTAGATAGCTGATGAACAAATATCAGCCAAACTCTTTGACAGTGGAGTAAGGTGTGCCTGGACGACAACTCTCGTAGGTTTTCCTCCAAAGAAACGGTCAAAAGTGAACTATAACATTATGTGCCTGCTGTTATGCAAGAACTATTTTGCCACCTGTTTACCAATTCATTCTAGAATAGCACTTAAGATATACCCCAGACCTTTCAAAAAGGATGTATTTTTACAACTGCAGTCATTTTGAGTAGGTTTACTCTAATGCCTATGACCCTTCCTGCTACCCATTGCTACAACCTAGATAATGGCTGTGCTTAGGATAGAATATTGCATTAGATATATCCGAATTCGAAAATTTGGTTCCAAATGAGTTGAAATTTTTCGGGTTTTCCGGAAATAGGGGGAAGCACAACTATTGAGAAATCATAAAAAGAGGTTAAGGCCAACATTTTCAACAGATTTTCGAATTTCCGTGATAGGGCTCCGAACTGACAATTAAATTGCTTGGGTTACCAAATTTTATTCGGTTCTAAGTGTACCATTGGTCCAGGTATAGGTTCCGACTAATAATGTTAAGATAGGACAACCACTGCATTGGATCACGCAGTTTTAGTAGATTACATTACTACTACTCAAATACTTCACTCAAAATTTACTTGTATTTCTCTTCCGAGATATTTTCTCCAATATAGTTTGACCATGAGAGGGCATTTTTTAGAAGCACCATGGTATAAGGTCATGGCGACATTTCATATAGGGCGCAAAAATTGACGAACAACTTAGTGAAGCAAATGTCTTGTACGTGCTCACACGATGCCCCAGTGCAAGCTCGATGCTCAACAACATCAACATGGCATTTGGTTTCGGGCAAAATACCTCCTCAATATTACACAAATTGGTGCCAAAATCATGCGCATTTTCAGTCCTTCATTTTATGACCTCATGACCACTCGCTCCAAATCAATTATTTCAATGAAGCCTAGAACAAATCCCTAGCAATAAAATAGATGTCTTCTGATCACCGTGCTGTTAGAAAGGGCCCTTCTGGGATTGGCGAACACCCGAACAAGTCTGGTACCCTTTTTGGGCTTCGAGGGAACTGAGTGGTCTAGTGCTCAAGGAAATGGTAATCGGTAAGCGAGGGGTTTGTGGATTATGATATGTGAGGCAGAGCTTGGTGGCTCCAGCCTGTGAAGTTTCTGGTGTGCGACATATGGCTGAACGCTACTGTGTAGGGGTATAGAATCCATTTTATTTGGGAAAGTCGGGCTCACCCAGTAAACTTTCCGGTTCATTTCATTATAATCCCGCAGTAATTTTTAACTGTAGGACGTTTAACGGACTGCAGTGAATGGTTTCTGTAGCAGACCACCACGAAATTACCCTGACCTTCATTTGGTGTTGCGTCAATTTTTTGCAGTGTTTCGGGGCACCTTTCCAGCCCATGTAGAGGGCCAATGATTCACCGTGTTAGAGGGGCGTTAGAGGATTTAGTCGCCATTTCTACATTTACAAGGGTACGAATTAGACCTCTCAACAAAGATCAATCTGTTACTTGTCCAGCTTACGTGGCACCTACTTTTTCATCCCCCAAGGGAAAGATGATCTGACGACGATTACCAACAAGGTTCTGCTTAACCGTTGCCATCAATCGCCAACCGCAGGAAATTTTACGGGACCTTCCTTACTTTCGAAGCACGATACACTATGTCGAAAAATTCACAAGCGGCCTCGCGGTATGCATTCGCTCACACCACATTAGTTTAAACTATTGTGGTATTGCTAGCTGTTTCCGCTTCCAAGCCGCCGAATTTTCGCTCGCAGAAATGAAATCGAAAAGAATTCTGATTTGGCATCTTTTATTCCAAGAACAAAAATTTGACATGGACGTGAGCTCCGTTCAAAAAAGACAGAGATTTGAAAAGGCTATGAAGTTTGCTACAAAAAGGTGTATAATTTCTCATATCGGTCGTAACGACAACCGGAGATTTTCAGCACTGAAGGTGATGTATCGAAGAACTCATTCTAGGTGTGCCAATAATTTCGACGCTCCTTGGAGTCGTCCGACAGGGCAGAAGAATATTTTATTGGAAGAACCTGTAGGCTAATAAAGAAGGAGAGATTGTAATTGTGTGGACACTTGAAAATGCCGATAAGCCCTGAATATTATTCTGACTGAAGTGGAACGAGGTCAGTTCTACAGGTAGAAAACGAAGGAAAACTTCAAAATATTGAAAACTAACTTTTTGCATAAGCATCTCTATGAAGGACAACTACTACTGTATATTCTCTAATTCAACTACAAAAACACAACAGTGAGCAAAAGACGACGCGGATCGAAAGCCCAGTAACGATTGACAAGTAGCCTGGAGCAGCAACTATCTAAAGAAGAACCGTACAAGTACTCTCCCTATTCTCCACTCCTGAAACAAATGTGCATTGTGCAACGGAGCACTGTTTTAGTAAAACATTCGGAAAATGTATCCAAATTGAGATCAACTTCAAAGCAAAACGTATATTGTTGTCCGGTAGGGTAGACGAATATTTTACTGGAAGAGCGATGGTAGTAATAAAGTTGCGCACACGGTTGCGCACGTTGTTATACAGGGTGCGTCATAAATATTGACGCACCGGAATTACTCTGTAAATGGGAAAACATCCAAAAAAAGGCTTATGTATGTATATCCAAAATGGAGGACACGTCTTAATGAACACAAGGAATCACTCTTGCCTGAAGCGAGCTCCGTTCTTGGGAAAGCAGCCACGAAGATGCCAGCGGAGATTACTGCCGATGCGCCGCAACTGAAGTTCCCCCATTTTTGTCTCGTATCATAAAAAGGTTTTCGTTTAGGAATTTGATATTCGTAGGGGAAGTAGCGCAGGTCTTGGTCTCCAAGATGCACATGAAATTCTCTCCTTGTTCGCGAATCAAATTGGATCCTTGCCAAGGAAATGTACCTATGTTTTACTACTGACAATTTTTTCATTTTCTTGTTTCTCATTAAAACAGTGTCCTTTAAAGGTATTTCCCTGCTGAACTCAATTCTTATCCCAACGTGAATCTATATACATTTTGGCAGGGCTTGGCTCTTGTGCAAGGGACGAAAGTGGTGCAGGCCTGTTTTCAAAAATCCACCTGAAGGAATTCAAACTGGCATAGAACTGGCTTCCTTATCAACCGAGTTTCAGTCTACTGAAGGAAGCCATATGGGCTCTTAGAGAGCAAGAGCTGTGCTATCATCCACAGAAAAACCAAACTCCCAGATTCCCTCCTGTTCAAGATCTGGAACAAAATAACCAGAGTTAGTTGCGGCGCAAAGGCTATGTTCTCCCTCGTCATCTTTGCGACTGCTTCCGCGAGGAAGGACCCTGCTGCGAACAAGTGCGCATTCATTCTGATCGCGAAGACTTAGGCTTTATCATGCATGTGCACATTTGAAAAATTTCCGCAGCTTGCCTTTTCTACAGACTCATTTTGGTGCGTCAATAATTTTGACGCACCCTGTACATATATTGGCTTACTTCTCACTCAGTAGGTAGGATCCATAAAGCAGTCTAATTGACTGACAGTAACAGGCCAAGATTTCTAGGTGAGTCTTACGGGGGACATCTCACTCTACGCGGCCTTATTGAGATGCTCTGAGGACTCCATAGTGAAACGAATTTACTTAAAAGGAAGTTTCAGCGTGCTGTGGTTCAAGCTTCCATGTTCTACCTAGTCCACTTCTTCTCTTCCGCGTTCATTCGCATGTGGGCTAACTTTGAAGGAATGATAGAAGGGAATGGAAAACTTGACAAATGAGACAAATGAAGACTGTACCTCTATCCAGCGGGATTGCCCTCAACTGACTTAACTCTCAACATTGAGCTTCTCCCAACCGTGAATTATTGGCAACTTCAGCGGTGCGCACATGTTGATAGCATCTAGGGAGACGGCCCGAATGTACAGGAACCTTTCGACTTATAATCAACGCGTCAATACCTAACTCATTGAAGGCCGTGCTTTTTTTTTCGCGCGTTTCCAGATTTTTTCAGACTCTGGCTCCTTTGTCTGCCACCAAATTTTTCATTAAAAAAAAACAGATTTTTGTGATTAATCGCATTGACTTATAATTAGAAGTATCAAAACATTACCTTCAAAGAAATTATGTACTTTTATGAAACATGGCGATAAATTCTGTTCCTGGCTAAATGAAAAATACCGTGTTGGAAACAGAGCTGTCAAGTTGTTTCCGACGTTAGCTATGGATTGTCTGGTGAGTCTCCCCAATTTCCAACCTCCCTGTACAGACGGCAACTATTGGCAACTTCAGCGGTGCGCACATGTTGATAGCATCTAGTGAGACGGCCCGAATGTACAGGAACCTTTCGACTTATAATCAACGCGTCAATACCTAACTCATTGAAGGCCGTTGAAGGATACCTTTGGCATTTAATTGTTATATTGCAGGAAGGTGAAAAAATCGCTTCGTAATTTTTTCTGCAAATTTCGTGCAGCCAGCGGCTGTTGCAAAACACCTACGTTCCATATGGCATTCTCACCTAACCCAGCAGCTATTCGATTAGTGCTATACTGTCCATTCATAGAGGGCATCTAAACAGAGACATCTGCAAAGCACCTACAGTTACTGTCCATTTCGCAGTATTTGCACAGCTTCTGTTTATAGCGGAAATGGGAATAAATAGGCCCAAAACATCACCTTCTCGCCACAGGTACCGCAGCTTCAATTTCACTTCCAATTTCAAGGCAGTACATATTATCAACGTTCCTCCACACTTCCCAGGCACTCACTCATTTTCTCATTTTGTAATTATTCTATTATAAATAAAATTCTGGTTTCAGAATGCTGGCGGTACTATTTCTCGTGGCTCTTCTAGTGCTGCAACCATACGCTGCAGACGCCGAACCCGAAGCAGTCCCAGAAGTGGCCGTACCTACTGATCCAAGAGCAAGTGTAGACGATGGGGAAGCTCTACATTCGCGAGCAAAAAGACAGGCGCAATCTGAAAACAAAGAACTTCCGCCTCCTCCATACATAAGAC
>JARK01001475.1:330509-357382 GCA_000688135.1 Ancylostoma ceylanicum
GTTTTTTAGCCCTATAGGAACCAGTCTTGTCCTCTGTTTTTGGATAAACATGGCATCGCTTGAGGATCACACAGCAGTATACTATAGTCGCCATGCAAAAACGCGGGTCATCAGTTTCCGAGATCTCGAAGACGCTCAAACTGCACCGGGAGCAAGTACATCGGGTCATAAGCGGTTCGGAGAAACTGGAGGGATTGAAAATTGTCCAAGTGGAAGACATGATCGAACTGCGATGACCAATGTCCTTTGAAACGCCGTCAAAAGCAAACTGCGGCGAAATCCTGAAAGAAGCATCAGACAGTTGGCCAAGAATCACAAAATAAGTCGTTTAACTATGCGAGGACTGATCAGAGTTGATCTAGAGTTGTATCCTACAAAATCGCCAAAAGACAACGCCTCAGAGACGAAATGAAGGCCTCCAGATTAGAAAAATGCAGAAAGGTGATGACCCTTGCGCGCGGTGACAAGCTCGGCCGAGTTCCCTTCACGGACGAAGGGATAATCACTTCGGAATGCGCAGTATCAGGTGGAACTTTTGTCGAAAGAATCTCCAAGAGCCGTCAAGGTTGAAAAAAACTCTTCTCTGACAATCCGTGATGGTCTGGGGTGGAATATCGGATTTGGGCAAGGCTAAGCTGGTTTTTGTTCAACAAGAGGTTGAAATTTATGTCGAACTTCATTTGAAACAGGTCCTCGAGTATGCGGTGATTCCCTGGACCGAATAGAGTGCTATGGATATCGAGTGGGCCTTTCACCAAGATTGGGCACCTGCTCACGGCGAAAAGAAGGCAATGGAGTGCTGTGGGAGCAATCTTCCGTGTTTCTAGACGAAGGATGTTTGGCCATCAAACTCAGCCGCTCTCAGCCCTCTGAATATCACTGCCCAATTTATCTTGGAGCAAAATGTCTGCTCTTTCAAACACATGTCATTAGATTTGCTGGAGACAGCCCACGTGGGTGCTTGAGACCGAATTTCACCGGAAATGGTAGCGCGCATTCTCAAGAATTTGTGGAAGAGATCGGACGCTTGTATCAAGGCTAAAGGAGGTCATTGCGAAAGTNTCGATCTCACCCCTCTGGAAATCGCTGCCTAATCTATCTTGGAGCAAAAAGTCTGCTCTTTCAAACACAGGTCATTAGATTCGCTGAAGACAGCCCACTTGGTTGCTTAAGACAGAATTTCGCCGGAAATGGTAGCGCGCATTCTCAAGAATTTGTGGAAGAGATCGGACGCTTGTATTAAGGCTAAAGGAGGTCATTTCGGAAGTGGTCTGAGATATGTTGTAGAGAATTTTTTTGTCATCTAAATAAATGGAAATAGTTCTCATTTGGTTTGATTTCTGTGAAGTTATGGGTAGTTTTTCCCGTCACACTTCATGTGGACCACCCTGTATAAGGAGGCCAGGTATATGCAAATTTATTAGTATCACTCACTGTTACCTACTGCACAACCCCTGCCAGGAAGATAGATTTATCGAAACAGTACATTTGCGATCTTTCAGTATACGGCTTTGAATCTGGTGAATTAGCAACCGTATCCAGTCGCCGTATTAATGGTGTATTTGGGGACGGTGCAGTGACCGAATGCACTGCACAAAATTGGTCCAAACGCTTCTATGCTGATGACTTCAACCTCAATGTTTCGTCATGGTCGGGACGCGCATCCGGAGTCGACAATGGTCGATTGCGGCATCTGGTAGATTCAGATCCACGGCAAACTATGTGTGGAAGGACGCAATTCTTGGATGTTCACTTTGCCACCATTGCCGATCATCTGCCTCGGTTGGGAAAACTACAAAAGTTGTCGCAGTGTGTGGTGATGATTTCACGGAACGCGGTCTGCAGCGACGTGCCGAGGTGGCTTCTGAATTGCCCTCGTACAGACGCATAAACAACTGGATGAAGTCCATCTTCACAGTGGATAAGTAGTGGTGTCTGTATGTATGTCAACACCAAGCGCAGATCACCTTGGGTTGACAAGGATGAGCAGCATGAGCTGCACCCATAGGCAGGTCATTACCCTCTGATGGTTATGATCAGTGCTTGGTGTGACTGCAAAAGCATCATGCATTGTAATGTACTGCCACGCTGCACAGCGCTCACGGTGCACCTGTACTATCAGCGGCTGGATAGAACGACCGCAAAAATCGCAGGAAAGGGTGCGAAATACGGCACAATCTAATTTTCGCACGATAGTGCTTGTCACCTCACTGCAAGAGTGATTCCCCAGAAGCTACACTACTTCGAATGGGGAGTGCTGACTTCTCCAACGTACAGGCCTGATCTTCTGCCAAGAGATTACCAACTTCTCATTACTTTCTCCAACGCCATATAAGGAAAAGCTTGCGATGATGAAGATGACTTGGATCGCTGGGGGAGCAACTTTTCGAGTCAATGCCAGCACAGTTCTGAGCCGATGGCATCGAAGCGCTCCCCAAAAAATGACAAAGAGTGATAGTACGTGATGAAGATTGATTCACTTCTTAATGTGTTTTCCTATTCTTGGAAAGTCAATAAAAGATAATGTATCAAAAACCGGGAGAACTTTCCCTACAACCTATATATCAACGGTCCATGGTCCTTGCTACAGCAAGTAAACAGCAAAACTCAATTCTTTCCAGACCGCCTGTAAATAGAAGAATGTTCGTTTAGCTCTCGTACCACCTTCCCAACGCCTACACGGTCAGGGGTTCGGTCCTCTCTGAGGCCAATTTTTTTACAGAACGTAAAAATGTGCGCAGTAAGCAAATATCGTTCCGACCTAGCATGTTTTGAATTATTCCAGCAATTATCCTGAAATTCACCCTAAAAGACTTANCAGACCATGCAGATGGTATATATGGATGTCTTTTGCGGTCAGGGGTTCGGTCCTCTCTGAGGCCAATTTTTTTACAGAACGTAAAAATGTGCGCAGTAAGCAAATATCGTTCCGAGCTAGCATGTTCTGAATTATTCAAGCGATTATCCTGAAATTCAGTGAGTCGTGGTGTAGTGGCAAATCTCTCGGAGTTCACAGGAACACATACGGGTTCAATTCCTGCCACAGATTTTTCTTTCGCATTCTTCTTTCACTCACTGTTTTTTTTTTTGAAAACTTATTCTATGCAGGTTCATAATGTTTTCCTTTCCAAAACAGATGCTCGAAACGTTTGGGAGCTTTTTGAAGGATTCTCACTGTTCCGTCTTTGTTAGCAGCTAGCGCCCCTTCGGAACGCTAGGAAGTGGGGTGGGGCAGCCACTCGAGGTTCGAGCAGAAGCTCTAACTCAAGAAGTCCTCAAAAATTAACAAAAGAGCAAAACTAACCATTAACAGAGCTCGAATACAAAATCCTGCTCATAATTTTGTACCAGTCTTGCACCCTGCTCACGTTGGCCTTCCAGTATTACTCTGACGCTAGCCTTGCTTGACAAGTTTTCATCACAGATCAACATGTAAAGTTACTTCACTATGTATCAATATTTCCACCCGTTTTTTGTTGTTGCACTTCTTACATGCGCACGAGCCCGGCATGGGCAGTTACTTTCAGCTTTGCGCGTGATCGTCCTCCAAAGGACCCTTGCTGAACGATCTACTGTAACCGGCACACCACGAATAATGACACTCAAGACAATGGAAACACTCAAGTTGAGATTGTTGTAGAGGTACTCGAGATGATGAGGGTTCGATTGGACATCTCAGAAGAAGTAGAGGTTGTCGATTGAGACATAGATGAGAATGAGGACGAGAGTTGGCAACAAGAGTACGGCCATATGAAAATGAGCACAAGTGATCGCTGGAGCCACTTTCAAGAAACAGCGCGCAGGGTGCTACTTTAAACACTACTTTACGAAATCGACAGGGTACGGGTCCGTCTTGGCGCAGCAGTGAGGAGAACGCCAGAACACGAGTCCACTAAATGAGGATGGGTCCACCATGCCCCATTCGTGAAGAAAACGAGAGAATACGGGTCTCCGATGAAGGGTGGGTCAGCCGTGGCCCAGCAGTGTGGGAAACGACAAAGTAGCGATCTACCTTGGCCAGGCAGTGGTGGAAACGACAGGGTGCGAGTCCGCCTTGGCGCAGTAGCTAGGAAAACGCCAAAACTCGAGTCCACCAATGGGCCCATCGTGGTCCAACAGTGAAGGCAGGGTTCCGAAACACAATCGTCCAACAGCGAGAAAAGGTGTTCAATTGTGAGGAAAGGGTCATGCGGCGGTTCCAACAGGGGGGAGGGGTTCGCTAGCACATGACAGTGTTTAAAGTAGTATTTAAGTAGAGTAGTAGTAAAGTATCCACCGAAGCGCCTTTAATCAACCTTTAAACACATGACAGTGTTTAAAGTAGTATTTAAAGTAGTAGACCAAGTATCCACCAAAGCGCCCTCCATGGATCCCTTGGGCCAGGTGAATTGGAGCGGACGAAGCGTCGCCAGAAGGAAGGCCACCGGGAGGCGATTTTTTGGCCACAGCAACCATGGTTTTGAAGTCCTTAAATGAATGGCCCCAGGTCCTGCGTAGCCCCTCTCGCAATAATGACGGCCGGAACGCCCTAGGGGCAGGGGGTGCGAAGAATCTCGCAGCAGTTAGCCGTNCCTAGCATGTTTTGAATTATTCCAGCAATTATCCTGAAATTCACCCTAAAAGACTTAAAGACAGAAGATGTGTTAAAGTAGCTTGAGCAAATAACCTAGACTTTCACAGTTCTTTATTTCGGCTAACGTTTCGGCGCCGTCGCCTTCGTCAGAGCCTGGAAAATTCAAAACCAAATGCAATATATCCTCCCAAACGCCCAGTCAGTCCCCAAGCTTTAATTCAAAGGTAGAATAAAGCCAAAAGAAGATCAGAAAAAGCTAGCACCTACTTTGTATTTGGCGAGGGCCTTGCTGCATATTCCATGTGTGAGCTCGACTGCATCGTCTTTGCTTTTGGAGTAACTTAGACGAGCGCTCTTCAAAGCATGTTCTTTATTATTTCTGAGATGCTTAGTAGATGGGTCTTTCCAAGGTGCTCCTTGAACGTAACACCATCAACAATACCTGTCGCTGCTATTTGCTCCGGAATGTACCAGCGATTTTGCTGGAAAAACATTTCTAATGCTCAAAGGCCTAATTCGTGCATGGCAGCAATATGCTTCCTAGAGCTGGCTCAAATTTCGACAACATTGCTGAGAAGCGGGCCATAGTGGTCGCTCTCAAGTAGAGTGGCAGTTTGGCAGTCACCTGCCCTACCTTTAAAAGTTCTCATTTCAAGAAAAAAAATGAAAAAAATGTCATGAAAACAGCAATCCATTAGCCAAGGAGAACGATGAGGGATCGGGGATCTCTTGTGATAAGCAGTAGTCCCTGGGATTCAAAGGAATACCACGGCTTGCCAATGTGATCATTCTTTGAAGTTGTACGAAAAAATAAAGTCAACGCAAAAAAGCGTCATTTCTTTTGGCTCAACCTAATACGTATGACACTTGAGTTGAGTGAAGTTCATCTCGTTATTTCAGCAACTTGTCAAACCCGCTGGATTTGGGCAAATTTGCATTTGTGTACTTGGTAGCCGCGAAATGCAGCAAAAGCATAAATTTGGTTTGGGAATGTTGATAGATGTTTTACGAGCATACACATACTCCATAAAGATGCTAAAACGACCGTCTCGTTCTCGTGATGCTAACGAGCTTGCCCTTTGCGATGGCATCCTTTCGGTTATGGGTTTTTAAGGCAGAAAAAGAAACTTGAGGAAGAAATCCAGAAGGAAAAAAACTCAGGGGCTTCCTACCGCTTTCATGCGGTTTTCATCTGATCATTCTAAACCCTTGCCAGAAATGTGGTTACATGATGTACTTTCCAGGGGTTTTCAGTGGTTTAGACCCGTTCGCCGCCTCGCTTCATCTACGTCCTTGAACTTTGCATCTCTGCGTATTTGCATGTTCCATTGCTCTTTCCATTCTCACCATCGATCGATAATGGAGTTCGGAGGGCACATGGCATTGGTCGGTAATAAGTATTTATTTATTTATTTATTTATTCCCATGTTCGCTCTTCTTAAAACCTGTTTATTTATTTATTCATACACTCGTGGTGCACCAGACAAAAAACAAAAAAAAAACACTGGCATATAGGTGAAATTCTTCATACGCGTTTACCCTGGTAATACGAGTAAAATTTGTCCCATTCCGTGACGGGTCAACAGATCATGAAAATAAATAAAATAAATAATAAATAAACCTGTCCTATCCGTTCTGACTTGTTCGCACTTCAGATAGTTACTGTACTTTAGTAGAGCTAACAAGTCAGAGCGTTCCTGAGGAGTCAGCTAGCACGTCAGAACGTGTAGAACAGGACAAGTTATCGACTTGTGTCTAATGCCCTCCGCCCAGCTACATTTTGCCCAAGGCGCGGCGAGCGGGTCCAAACCAATGGAATGGACGATTTATGCGTGTTCGTGCATTTTTTGTTGTTTCTGCTCTCCTTTTCTGCAAGAATAGCACAATGACTTCGGAAATAATTAAATTCTATCTATGAAAAGAAATGAATGCTACATATCTAAGGACGCCCTTCAAGTTTTCATGGCTAAAGACTTATCTCCGGAGAAAGTAACTCAGATTCATCATTAGCAGGGAAATTCCAAGATTTCGCGTTTGCACATGGTTGTTGAGGTCTCGGCAAAGGCTATGACCTCACAGAAAACGTAAATAAACGATGTTTCATTCACATTCCAAGCAACAACATGCGATTGCTCCTAAACAGCCGCCGGCCGGTGGCGCTTGTGTGTATGTGTGTGGCTGCCTTTTGGGGATTTGGCGTCTTGTGATTTGTACGCCTCGCACTCTCCTCTTCGCTCTTCTGCTCATAATCTCCTTCTCCAACCACACCACCACTACTTATCGACTGTTTCTGTTGTGGTTATTCTTTTATTCTCTGGAAAACATATCCAACCTCTGTTACAACCGATTTTCTGGGGTAGTTTTTAGGCCCCGAATTCCTACGAAGTTAAGCTTCCTAAGAGCTCTTAAGTCACTATATAAATGTGCTCATTTAGTGGCAGCATCCAGGAAGGTTGTCCATTCGTATGTTTTCCTGTTCTCTGGGGCTTCAAGGCGCGCAGAATTCATACTTGATGCTGAAGTTGCGCGAAACACGCAAGAAATCCAAGGAATCGGGACGCTGTTTTCCCGCATTTGGAAGCAAAGCGAATGCTCTCCTTGGACGTTCGCAGATTTAGTCACATAAGAAAAAAAAGCAACAAGTGCGTGAAAACCATTCTTAAAAAGTTAGGTTGATTTTGTGACTGCAGACAGAATCGCGGCGAGGTCTGAACGTGGGATGCGAAGAGAGCATGCACCAAGTGAGAGTGTTGAGCGGGTCCCGCAGCGATTCTGCGGCCGCAACGCCGTGAAACAGCACACGCAACCCGTCTATCTTTTCGATAAGGCCTGTAAGCAGGCGCATCGTCAGAGAGGCGAGCACAGGAAATGCAGTTTTTTCAGAGTTTTGGCAAGCAATCTTAACGAGCTGATCGGTATTATTTTTTATGTTGTTTTGTGTTTTTCACAGTAGTGATACGCTTGTAATCTTTCACATAACGCAAATCAACAGGTGCTGCTTGTAACCCACTTTTGCGTGTGCATGATGCTGCTGAACGAGTTATTTCTGCGTCCCCATCGAATATCTTAACTCTGAAACAATGGTTCGTTTGTGATTGCACTACCTGATCCACGATCGCTCGGTAGAATTTCCTGTTTCTGCCGGGCGAATTCCGGGATTTTCGACACAACTTCTTCCGAAGTGAACGTTCTCTCGAAGAGAAAAATGTGCAAGATAAAAAACGGCACTAACTACCTGTGAAGTTGTCGCCTTTTTTCTCCAACATCCTGTGTTTGCGACTTTCTCGGTAGTGAAATGTTGAAGAAACGGCGCATAACGAGGACTCCGCAGTGCTCCCAACTCATTATTGTAATCCAGAGCTTTATACACGCCACCAGTCGCTTTTTCTTCAAAGCAGCACCAACAACACGCTTTGCTATCTCGAGAAAAAAAAAAGATTAAAAAAGATTTAAGAAAAAAAAATTTCTATTTATCTCTTGTTCGAAATTCAGAAAAAAAAACACTATCACATTTAGGTTTCTGGTTTTTTTTTTCAAGGGAATTTTGTTTCTGGAGATGCCTTCTTTGAAGCCGATCAATTTATTGTGGATGATTAAACACAACGTCACCATGAATGGAAATTAGGCTGAGCATCATTGTGTTGTGACGTCAAATCCACGGCCTGGATGCATCATTCAGATTACCTACGGTAAACCTTTTGGCACCCGTGATAGCGATGGGTAAATTCGAGTGGTGTCAACATGTTTGCCTTATGTGATCTCAATGATGCATGCAACCCAGCTCCTTGGGAATGAGAAGAAAAAAAAACTTTACAAGCCTCTAAAGAGCAATCAATGTCGATTGAAACTGGAGAATTGATCGAAAAGTTCTTTATTTCCAAAATTTTTATTCAACACCATTCCTCCGTTTATTTTACTGACGGTTCTGGTAGTTTTGGAGAAAATACATACACAATAAGATTAACTGTGCCTTACCCTTGAACTTTCAACATATGGCATGTTCGTGGGAAAATGGAATGAAGGCGGATGAAGTGAACATGAGGCGCGTGCAGTGCCGTGCCAAGAGGCGCTACTGCTTCGCACACGGTGGTTCGACGCCGTCCCTGGGCCAACCGAGCCATCTATTTTTCCATAGTCGATGAATTGTCCTATCGGAAAAGATGAAACGCTGAAAGGACATCAGGCATTTTGAAGAAATTCGTTACGCTATTCAGGACAGACGTAAAAAAAATTCATTATCACGTCGAGTCATGACAAAACATATGCATTTGATCGCCTCTACCATTTATTTACCTGTTTATTTATTTATTTATTTATTCATATGTTTACTTATCTGATCAATATATTTATTTATTTATTTGTTCAGTTGTTTACTTATTTGATCAAATAGCGCCTAACAATCTTGTTCAAATTAGTTGAAACACATTGTACAGTAGGCGTCGATGGCGGTGACCCATTCACGGCCTCGAAAAGAACGCGGCGCGACTGCGCCGCTCACGATGGAATCGTCGCTGCAGTTGTGAATCCGGATACTCTCGGTATCTGTTCATCGCATTTGGTGTTACCTAATAAGAAAACTAACTAACTGTCAGGAATACCCCATAGTTTGTTGGAGGGGATTCCTGCTCGAGCGACACGGTCGCGCCGCGTGCTTTTCGAGCCCGCAGAGGGGTCTTTGCCATCGACACCCATTGTAAGCGACAGAGAGCTACTAGAGCAATATTTTTGATGATAGCGATGAAATTAACACCAAGTAGTGAACAGTCAGCGAGCCTACGGGCGGCGGTTACCTGGTATATGCCCGTCTTTTCGGTAGATGCAACGATTCAAAAGGGATTAACAATTTACAGAAGGAAGTTCGTTATTAAGGTGCTGCGTGACACCCCATCAAGTGACTCATCCAGCTTACCATTTTGAACTGAGATGAAATGCATGGTACATTTCCCGAAGGGTCTAACGCCTACTACTTCACCTCTAACCCTTTGAACCTGTTTACATCATTCATCCACAGACTGTTCTATTATAGAACATCTAAATAGACAACACAACCTCAGTCATATTCGTAATGTGGACTATTCAGAATATTTCTTCAAGACTTCTGGACGATGTGGCAGTAGCTTGATAAATTGATGAAGATGCCTGGGTAAATTTCCAATGAAAAGGCTCATGACGTAATGTCTCGTATTATTCCGGAAATTCAGAAGTTTCATATTTTGAAGGTCGCAGGGCAAGCAGGCCGATCGGCTGGTTAGATCTGATTTTCACACCTTTTTCTGGACGTTTCAATGTGTATATGGTGTGGTCAGTTCTATTTTGATGTCTTCCTGCTGTCTCCTTCCAAACGCATGCTTCGGCGTCCTCCCATCGATGGAAACAGTGTGCCGTCGTAAGTGTGGGCAAAGTAGGATAAGCGGCCCTCTGCGGGCTACAAGATTATAACTATGAGGAATTTGGTCGTACATATAATCATGGAAAGGACTATCGCATACCCTTGTGAATTCCTGCGCGCTGCCGCACTTTTAGTGATGCAACGAGTTCATGTGCACTTGCGATCTGGTTGTGGTTCAACGCCTTTTATCTCCAAGTGTTCCGGTGCTGTAGGAGAAACGCCATTCATTCTTTGGCTGTTTTGATGGCTCTACATCGCTTCTGCTTCATGTGAACTGAGCTGAACGACTGCATTGCACTCTTCTTCTTAATGCGGAAATACGCAATACATAACTGCCTGAAATGCGCTCAACAAATGAAGCGTGAGAACTGCTCAACGTCCGCTACGCTTCTGCTGTGGCAGCGGCGGCGGCGGCGGCACATCTTCTGAACTCCATTCCTCTCGCAATTCCTCATCCTCTCCCCGGCGTGTTCGACTAATAGCCGCAATTGTCTATTTCCGCGCGCAGCCGAAAACCTCTTCACTTTTATCGGCTCCCGGCCTCGCATCACTCATAACTGAGTCCCTATTCTCACTCCACACTTTTTTCGCATTCCGTTCGCTTCGCGCTTGCTTTCCGCTCTTTAGTACCACTGCTGCTATTCAATAATACTCGTTTTCTTTTCACTAATTTGTTATCTCAAGGCTCGAAATAACTTTTATCTTAAAATCTTAAATCTAATCTATCTGTGTTGGAAAAATGCCTGAGTTTCTCTTTTTCTCATATCTGATTTAAGAGCTTCTTTTTGGTCCTAAATATTTGATTCGTTCCTGGTTTTGATAATCCTGCAATTGTTAAGTTGAGTTTCCAAGTTTATTCTGTGATTTCTTCTTAACAAGAGCTCCCCTAAAATGCATGTGTTAAGTGTGTGCAAAAGTTCCGGGGCAGTTGCTGGTGGTTCACCGTTTAACGCCGTTTTTCTCCTTGTGCTCGCGATATCCCAATATGGTTTTCATGCATGCTGGTAGCCTGTGACATCCGCTACCCACGCCACATTTGACTCGCACCTGTGCCACAGGGAACGGATTGTTATTGTTGATGGAAAATGGGTCATGTGTGAGAATAAGAAGTGGTCGACCCAAGATCCAGACTTGATTGACCTACCCAAAAAGTGACGAGCCGTCACTCCACCCATGATGAACTTCTTTATCTATTTTTGGTCTTTTGTATTTATTTATGATTTATCACGATCTCTTGACATCGTCACGCCAATATGAGGAGAAGTGTGAAACTACAGACTGTAGATATTGCAAGGGCTTGAGGAATATTTGCGAATTAAGAGGGACTGTATATTTGATAACATGTCAGGGATGTGGGCAGAAGTATGTCGGTGAGACTATGCGGCCGCTTCACCAGCGCCTTGATGAGCACCGCAGAGCACTTCACAATCCGAGCTCTTATCCGACGAANAAATTCCAAAAGTGTGTTGGAAAAATGCCTGAGCTTCTCTTTTTCTCATATCTGATTCAAAAGCTTCTTTTTGGTGTTCAATATTTCATTTGTTCTTGGCTCTAATAATGCTGCAATTGTTCAGTTGAAATTCCAAGTTTATTCTTTGATTTGTTCTTAACAAGAGCTCCCCTAGTATGCATGTGTTAGGTGTGTGCAAAAGTTCCGGGGCAGTTGCTGGTGGTTCACCGTTTAACGCCGTTTTTCTCCTTATGCTCGCGATATCCCAATATGGTTTTCATGCATGCTGGTAGCCTGTGACATCCGCTACCCATGCCACATTTGGCTCGCACCTGTGCCATAGCGCTGCTGTGTTTTAGGTATAAAACTAGTGTTATGTGCAGTCAATGAATTTGCGTAATTCTGCTTTATGAATTAAAATCTAGGTGATCTTTAAAGGAGGCGACCCATACTATCAATACTGCGTTTCTGTAGGATATCCTCTTCAAAATGCTAGAGGCTCGTGGGTTCTTACGAGATCCAAGTGGAGATGGGACCTTGGAGCGCAGCGCCAATCCAACACTTACAGAAGCGATCGAAAAGAGCAGGTTGAATCGGACGCAATGTAAAGTGAGCATGACATCATGTGGAAATTAACCAACCATCATCCGCCACTTGCACCGGATTGGTAAAATGGGGAAGATGAGTAGATGGATTTTGAGTAAGCTGACCATAGAACACCAACATATATCAACGAACACCAGCGAATATCTGACCTACAGACATTCTAACAAGCCGTTCCCTAAATGGATTGTTATTGTTGATGGAAAATGGGTCATGTGTGAGAATAAGAAATGGTCGACCCAGGATCCAGACTTGATTGACCTACCCAAAAAGTGGACGAGCCGTCACTACACCCATGATGAACTTCTTTACCTACTTTTGGTCCGTAATCTGAGTCACCTGCAACAAATTTTTCCTAGACGAATGCATAGTAAGTGAGTGTCACTACACATTTCCTTCTGGAGGAATCAAGGCAAAATTTCAAATATAAGGCCAACAGAGGTCAGCTTACGTGGTCTGCTGCTGCGGGATAACGAGCACCAGCATTCTGTAGTGAAAAAAATTAGCCATTTCTGGTTTGAAATTTCAGCGTAACCTGTGCTACCCTCTGGACCGGTCTCCAGTAAAAATTTCCCTTTTCAAGCTTCTACGACGTTACATCCGTTGAAAAACTTTTAATGAACAGACCCTACTCGAAAACGATGTGTGCCGGTCTTTCGAGTATAAATGTGTCAAATTTTGCGCTCCTGGAAAAATCTTTATCGTGCCGTGTTGGCAACGTAGCAGAGATGCCAGCGCTTCTTGAACTGAATAGAATAGTTGACAATCAGCAGAGTTATGGTGTTTTAAAAAATCAGATGCAACTGCCCCGGAACTTTTGCACGCACCTATAATAATATTAAATAGGTAAATAAGCGATATGATTGATTGAATAAGTAAAAGACACTAACCAGTGCTTCCTTAGATCCAAATTCGGTCTCTCATGTTTATGCTGCAGAGGAACTTTGTGCAAACGTCGTTCCTACCGATCGAAACTTGTATAAATTTACTAGACGTTGACACTTTTATCTATAATATTATCTGTTAAATTGTAAGTTTGGATCAGTTCTAGCAAATATTCCCTTGAAGAGTAGATCCAAGAAGCCAAATTCGCCCATGCTTGTCTCATGGGAATAAAGCATCTTGTTGGATGACTGACGACTATCATTGCGCACTCTTCGAACAAGTTACTAATGCCCTGCGGATTTGCTTTGTATTAAGTTATAACATATATAAGTTTGCGCTGTTCTGAGTGCATCAAGAAATGAGTCTATTAAGAAGCGAATGAAAATAAGTTTAAATTGAAGTATGCATTGCAATAGTCACTAGTCCCTTGCCATTTTTTTAGCAGGATCTAATCTCCACAAGCCAAAAATCTGGTGGACAAGGAGCAAAGGAACCAAAGCTCTGACAAATCTCTGCTTTTTTATTGTTCAGGCTTGTATAGCGTTAATTACCAAATGATACAGGTGAAATAAGCGGTTAGGAATTTTCTTTCTTGAAGGATTCGTCATAGAATTTACTAAAATTTTGAAACATTAGAATGGGCGCACGTGTATGAGTTTTACGACTTGGGTCTTGCAAAACCCGATCGGTGATTACTTGCATATTAGGAATCTATGTTACAATCCTACAAACCTGTGATCCTCAACTTATGTTACAACCGGATAATATGTAGTATGTACTAGGCACTAACTTCAAAATTTCTACATTTTTTTTCTCGAAATTTCCCCATAAACAAATATGTATTCTATCAAATTTGTCAGCCATGAAAGGTACGGCTAAAAGGTCGTGAGACTGTCGCCTTTCCTACTTAGGAAAAGCGGCCTGCTACGGTTTCTTACTTCATTCATTTGATTTTCAGCTCCTTCTATCTCGTTTGACGATTGGGTATTTCATACGTTCAGCATTACGAATAAGGATTTCTAGACTATGCAAAATTACCATGCCACTTCTCTGGATCCCCACTGGGAAATCCTTCCCGCAAATGAGATACTGAAAGTGAATGGAGATACTCTGGGTTTCATCTAAGAGGCGCTTGGCCATTTCCCCTTAGAAGCGTTTTTTTTTGCACCATCCAAGATTATGATGTGAGAGATTGACTCTTAAGGGTAATAGGTGACCCGATCCTTTTGTCTTATGTAACACCACATACCCTTCTTATCAGAGTAGAAGGGTCATTAGGACATTCATCCCCTGTTATCTTCATGTCCACATTATGTTCAGATTTTTTATTATCGGCTATTTCAAATCATATTGTGTCACCTTGGAAAGTTTTAAGCTTTCCTGTGCTGTGGAATGTTCAGCACAATTTTTGTTTCGATGTTTTTCATCCATTCCCTCCTGATTACCTACATACCCTGTACAAAAGTACATACTAACAGAAATATAATAATCAGATGAAATTTGTGTGGTATTGCCTTGGAAGGTAGTCGGAACGACAGCTCCAATGAGGTCACAGAAGCATTGCAGTAGTTTCTGAACAAACATTTTTTGATTTCGCAAAAATTTTTCTTAACGTCGAGGCAATAACTTTTGGGTAGGTGTGATATTCGAGCATAAAATTCTTGGCATTCCACGATTCTGGCTCCGAAATGCAATTCTCGCTCTATTCTGGAGTGATGTAGCAATTATAACTATCATATCAGTCTAGTAGATCTTGATGAGATTCCGAATCCCGGTCTGCAAAAACTCAGACACTTATGCTTATACAGGCACAGTTAGTGAATTTGGACCGTTGAAAATAAAAAAAAAGTAGAAACACAAAAGATAGGAGACTATTCTACGATAATGCGCCAATTCTCGGGAACGATTATGGGAAGAATAGGAGAAGGTGACTCGTCATCGAGTCGAAGCACATATTTTTAGGCAATATTGTACCCCAATGCTTGGTTCCATCGGTGAAACTTCCAATGATCCACTCTATATGAGTGCTCTCTTACAATGTGCTTATTTGTCGCTTACTGCAACCCATTCAAAAAATTTTCGATTTTTTCTGAGTATATACGGGGTAGTGACCGGTAAAGAGTGGTCGTGGATAGGTACTGGTCGTGGATAGGTACTGTCAAAGACACGTTCTTGGTGTGCTAGCGATCTTTCAACGTAATGAAGCCAGAGACGTTTCCGCACATTCATTTTCGGCACGTCATTCTTCTTTGGCTTTTCCTGTCTGCCTATTCGCTGCCATTCATGTACGTGCTCATCGTTTTTTCCTATTATTTTGACGATATTAACGACTTTTTATTTATCTCTGCTGCAGTTGTTTTTTCTCCCAGTCACCAGCTGCTAAAAACCTCCAAGTGGAAAAAGTTTTCGAAAAATTTTCCAGCAATGGACCATGTTAACTATGCGGTTTCTGAAATTTGAAACACTATGTGTATATACACACCGTGAAAAGCACAAATTATTGTACATCGTTTGCTGGCTTCTTTCCTTGACCTATTCTAATGCTTTTTCGCTAAGCTGAACCGTATCGAATATGGCACGATCTTAGGTAGTCCGATTATAAACTCACTATGAAGACCTAGAAATCAGCCAAAAATATTTAGTGCTAACTTTCGAAGTAGATTTTCGATTGTTCAGCTGAGTGATTTTCGGTAATTCGATTTTTGATGAATGAATGAGCCTGCAATTTTGGAATAATACACCGGAAATAACAATTTTTGACAAATGTTCGAGGTGAGGCGAAGCATTTTCTCAGTTTGCTATATACGAGATGACCATGCGAAATCCAGGCCAGATCTCTGTTTGTAGGGGCAGAGGACGAGCATGTTCTCAACCCTGCTTAGATCAGAAAACCAAGTCTGTCATTTAGAGAGTCACAGTTGATCCATATCCGAGCCTACTTACACAGCCGTAGTTAATCCCTCCTCTATTCCTTAAAATTAATTTCCATGAAAACCCTGGATAGCTCTGGACAGAGCACTTTCTGCATTCTCAAATTATTTAACCGTTAAGGCTCCCGTAAAAGTATGCTTAGATTTTAAAGGTATAATTGTCGTAGCGACAAGCACTTTTCAAAAATATATTTGGAGGTCAGTTGCCTCAAAGCTAAGGCGTCCCGCACAACCAGATCTGACCTTGAAAATATTAGGTAGTCAAACAAGTCGAAGTTTTATAAGAGGTGAGAGCTGGGAGATTGGTAGGGACAGCGCATATGGATGAGGATGACGTGGACAACTTGTCCATTGCAGGTAAGCACCGCCGCCTGCAGTTAAGTTCCGCCCACAGAATTTTTACTGAGTCATCGGGAGGCGGTCTGAGCCAACATAGAAAGGTCTTGTCAGCTGAAGCATATCCTCCCAACAGGACGCAAACGTTTTGAGCGGCATCACCCCTTTTTTGACTAAAGCGAAAGGAAAAATGACGCGTGTTAATACTTTGTCGCATGGTACTTTTATTTCCAATGATTGAAAATTAGATAAAATCGAGTGATTTTCATAAAAGTAAATTAATTATGTAGAAAGAGAAGCGCTGTGGAAAGAGAGAGAATATAAACAAATTCAAAAAACACGGGAATTTATTTAATGACCTGATATATCCAACCTTCCTCTATACAACAGAGGAAAGAACACCACAGAGCATAGGCTCCTAGCGGAGTAATAGTCGAGTACAGTAACCTCTGCTCCACCCTCCCCCTTCACGAGTTTCGACTCGCTACCATCTTTTGCAAGGTTTTAAAGATTTAAAATTCGCCTGAATTTCGTAGTAAAATCGTAAATGACGAAAAGAAAGGCTGCATTGTTTTGCCTATGGCTCCCACAATTCAAGGACGTTGCTTATATCAACGAGATAAATGAATGGGAAAGATCAATACAACAACGAAATGAATAAAAATAGTTCTCTCGGATCCAGATGGCCTCTGAAAAATATCGGGAAAAAATGCTCCTCCGTCATAATGTTCTGCAACTCTAATGATAAGGAAGGTGCATGAGAAGCGATTTTGCCGTAGATACCTCGGAACGCTTTGAAAATGACTTCGCTATGAAAAGTGTTAAAATTTCCTGAATCTTGTTATTATAGCAGGCCTTTCACTTACGATTTACGACTTAAGGCAGGTTGGGAAATTTACGATTCACGATTTACGAAAATACGTCTTTTGTTAATCAACTCTGACAGAGTCAGCATTTTGCACCTCGTACACATCGCAGAAAAGCAGAGGTTGGTGACGACAATTAAGTCGTCCACAAGCACGAAACACTGTCCATAAAGCCACAATTTGCTATATCGCATTCGTAGGCTTCTGCCTTTGCTCTGGGTTGCTCATAAGTGTGCTCATAAATGTATAAACTATTTATTTATTTATTTATTTATTTATTTATTTATTTATTTATTTATTTATTTATTTATTTATTTATTTATTTACTAAATGTTGTATCCTGCTTTGTACTGCTGTCCCATTTCTCCCAGTTATCTAACGCTGATGAGGTAAAATTGTTAACCTTGCAAATATTGTCAAAACGCTGATGATTGTGGTGTTACAAGTAATACATTCTCGCCCATTTTTCAGGGAAAAGTTGGTGAAGTTGCTTGGATGATAATCCTCCTAAGGGCTAGCGCTACATGGAAACCCAACCAGCAGAACGCCGCCTTTCACGTAAATTGACTGCTGTGGAGCAACTGTGGGTAAAACGTGATGATGATGCTGCTCTATAGAGAATATTAGCAGTCAGAAACAAATTTTACAGCCTGAGTAGCTTATCAGATTAAACATGGCGTGCTTAGATTTTTGACATATCCTGCACATGTAGCTTTGTGCATTGGAGGCTAAGCTACGTTAGTCTCTGGGAAGTAGCATGACTGACTTATGTGAAGGGCCTCTTCAGCTGATCACGTTACTGCTTTTGGAGCAAGAGTTTGTAGCCTCTCCTTCTCCAGCTGCGGATACATTCCGTTTACGAATTTCTTGTGCCACCAAAGTTAGTGCGTCTGCTTCTTTTTTAGTTTGTATTACTTTGATCGTCGGAAATCGATCTGATCTGAAGTCTAAACTCCCCACTCTGTTTCTGTGATGGGTCATCCTCATTTTTGGAGCTCATGAAGAAGCTCTGACTTTGGGCGCCATTTTTTCAAGAAAAAAAAACAACGTAATTCTGATTAGACGATTTGTAAAATGCAGATATGGTGACATGGCTCTGTAGAGCTACCACTAAGAAAGCTCTTTTGTTCCATAGGTATATGTGGAAGAAGCCTTGCAGCTAGCAGTCGTGGAATAATTGAAAACATCCAGGGAACTCGTTTCCAATTTTCCGAATTTCGAGGGTGCTTCCACAACGTTACAGGCGATACAGTGCAATACACCTTCATTGTCTTGGTCCAAGATGCCACTACCTAATCCACATGTGAGCTCTGGTCTAGCAGCTCCGCTTTGTTGAAGACGGAAATGAGCACTTTCCGAAGATTTTTTTTGTTATTTTTTTTTGTTATTTCTAGGACCTTATCACATAGGGATCCTTGCTGGATGATTCCCTTCAAACTGCGTTTTGGAATCAACACCCTCAACAATACATAATATATCTACTTGAAAAAGTCGCAAACCGTCTTCTAGTATAGACTGAAAAATCGCGAACCGATGCTAAAAATATAGAATAATCGATCCATTCAAGTATTAGGTTAGTCCGGAAATCTTACGCTAAATTTTACACTTTTTTTTCAAATTGTAGATAGAACTTGGTCTGCCAATTCTTATAGCTGAGAAGTTCATAGCAAAAGACTCTACCACATTCTATCGCCAAAGAGTGTAACTTCAAGACCAATTTATTCTGGAGCGTTGGTGCAATACTTTCGGACCAACCTAATAATTGCAAGCGCTCTGGTCCACAAAGCAAGGGATGCACCTTGTAAAGATCACGGCAAAAGCAGCTGTGATCTAAAATTGACGACATCCCTGCCTTGTCGTCTGACTTATGTAGTTTCGTCTATGGGCTGCCTCAGTTTATGCTAGAATCTTCCCCCGGTAGCGGATCTTAGGTCCTTTCCATTCCTAATACTACCACCTTTTTATTCCATAACCGATATTCGTGAAACTCTTCATCTTATATGCTGTGCTTCATGTCGGTGTCCCTCTTCATTCCCCACGGTAGTAAACTGGGCTCAACCACTTTAACCCAGGCTGATTGGGTTAGCACCTGCCGATCACAGTGATTTTTCTTGGACCTTGTGGGAGCACATACTAACATTATATATTTTTGTAGATCTTTGTAGAATAGTAGATCTTTTTGGCTTCCTGTTACCCATGCCCCACTATGTTCCCTCTGTCTATCAAATCCACTGAGTCCTGATACATCACTGAGATAGCCAAGCGTTAACGTGTCGAAAAAAAAAAAGATTACCCACTGTTGATCTAGACGCCGACACGTTTACCCTGGTTGATCTCAACGATGAGTCCGGCTCCTTCTCTCCTCATCATATTCCGTATTTCTTGCATTGTGTTGCGGTTTGGGTTGGTCAGCGGGTAAGGCCCATTGACCCATCGATTCCCGACACTCATGTATGTATTTCTAGTCTAGCAAACGATGAATCGTTTCCGGAATCTTCCTCTATGACTACTTTGGAACCCGTGTACGGTTATTCTAGAACTGCATTGAGTTGTTTTTTCACCGCTTCGTCGAATCGCTTCTAAAACATCTGCAAATCTGCACGAAATACAAGTTCCAATATATTTCGAAAGAAAAATTATCTCAGCATCAATTTCAGACACTTTCCGGATGCCGCCGAGGTGATCGAGTGGGAGCTGCTCTGCTGCAGCTGCACGCCATTCAGCATGAGGCCGTTTCGTGAGTTAATATCCTCTTAATTGCTTCGTTGCCATCTTGATTTCTCGGCTTTTGCTTCTTTTTCGAGTTTTTGGTCAGAGCCTCCTTAAATAGCGCATATTATTTGCTGAAGTTGTCTTAATACTGTCTGTGATTTTTTTCACGAGTTTCTTTAGTTGCAAACGCTTACGAATCCTAGCAATCTTTCAGATACTTAGCTTTTTATTCAAGCCTCTAAGCACTTTTGTCGATAGCGGCTAAAAGAAGACAATGTGCCGCATCGCACGCATTCTCTAATGCCCTTTACCAGCACGCGTTATTTCTTACAAATTTTAATTTATGTTTCGTTTTTGTTGGCAGATTCCGTGTTGTTCCACTCTTCCATGTTTTACCATGCGAAAAATAGTTTATCGACCAAGATTTTTTTCTCCTGTTGATGGATCGCCGTGTGGCAGCCCTTTGAAAACGCAGATTTTCTCTAAGCGTCGCAATCGATCCTTTCCTAGTGTTTGGCCAGTTTCCGGAAAAATTTATTGGAGCAGTTTTTGTAGCTACCCAAGAAGTTCTTTAGTGTTGCTACCATGAGATACGTAGCGTAGAATGCGCTGTTCAGACAAATCGCCAGCTTAATTTGTCCTCTGGAACTCAAGTCAGATCCAGGATTGTAACAATTTTCCACGATTTATTATGAATGCTAATTTCTTTCTACCTCAGAGCGGTAGGGGGATTAGGGGTTCTTGGGGATGAGTGTAGCTTCTTAGTTTCAGCTCATTTTAGTAACTGTTCTTTGGAGACTCGTACCTCAATTCACTTTTCTATTCTATTCTATTCTATTCTATTCTATTCTATTCTATTCTATTCTATTCTATTCTATTTATTTATTTATTTACAAAAATTATACAGATCTTCATGTCGCAGCTCCTTTTTTCAGCGGAATTGCACACTTTCTTGTCTCTGTCTAGACAACATCTCTCTAACCCTAAGTGGTCCATATTTACGCGTTTTGTATCCTTTTGTATGTTTTGTTCCCTAAAATTTGTGGCTCAATTTGTGTAATGATTGGCACCTGTTCTGGTCATCATTTTCTCTATTTTCAACGTGAAAGAAAACGAACTGAGAGCGGATCCTTTTCCTAAATGCATGTCTACGACGATTACACTATACCCTGATGAGGCGATATGGCGTTCTTTAGAATCTTGTAGTTTACCAATCTCATATGTATGTATTGAATTAGATGAACTGACTCGAGGTGGATCGTGTCTTAAAAACACCACCCATGGAAATTTTTGTCTCTAGATTTTGATCGTCTTGGGTACTTAACGGTTATACCAACATTTTTATTAAAGTTGCACCGCCGTAGACATCATCTCACGATATAGAGAGATCAGACGCGTTCCAGCGTTCGAACAGGATGAGTTGTAGCATGAAATGATGAGGTGGTTGGATTTAATTTTTTTTTGTTTATAATCACTCTCTTAATTATCTTTCTCCATGATAAAACTTGCTTTTATTTCCATCTATGTATCTCCAACTCAAGCCTGGACAACTCAACTATTCCATTGCAAATGCGCTAAACTGGCGGCTGCAAATCCACCTTTTTCGTGACCATACGATATAAACTGGTCACTGCGTTCGCTTTAACTGTGGCGGTAAACCTAGGAAAGCAGCAGAGAGAATGAGCCGTATTGTTACTAGGGCTCTACCACGGAACGAATTAAGAGTTAGTTGTTTATTCCCGATGGTACTAATAGGAATGGTACAGTGGTTGAGTCCATAAGCTCTTACGTGCAGTCTTCTTTTGAAGCTGTTTTGTAAAGCTTTTCTCAAGAGTGGTTTATCTGAAAATATACTGGCGCTTTCTTGAATGTTTCTTGAAGATTCCTTACAAGGGAAGGATACTTGGTCAGTGTGGCCATTCATAGAGATGTGTATTGCCTTATGCAGATTTCGATGCTGATTTCGAATCCGTTTTCAAAATTGACCAAACTGCTTTCTGTGATGAGTTTTCAGTTTTGCTACCGCCTAACCCTGAAATTAGTGTACAAACAGACCTCTTAGTGCAGAAATGAGCATGCCTTCCTCTAGATGGCACTCGCAGGTTCGAAATCTCCCGATTCATAGTACACAGTGGCCAAATATTGAGATTTGTCGAAGTGAGATCATCAAATGGAGGAAAACCACTTCAAAACCGCGATATTCACAACACCAAAAATAGACATAACTCACCACAGAGAGCAGTTTGGTCAATTTTGAAAGCGGATTCAAAATCAGCCCCGAAAGCTGTATAAGACAGTGTACACCCCTGTATAAATGGCCACACTGAACAAGTACTCTTCCCGTGTTAGATTTGGAACAAATTCTATTGCTGAAGCAATATGTACGGTCATTCCCGGATTTTAGGATCAAGGACTTAGCCATTTGAGAATTTTCCTACCACTCTCTGGACGTCATAGGTCTTTTTCAGGTCTCTTGGAACCCATAAACCTGGTCCAATTGCTCGCGTGCTAAGTTGACGCAAATGGATCATGGTATCTGCCGGCTGTCTGCGTCTAACTCATCTCTGAGGGGGTGCGTGTGGGTGCGAAATAAGCTGCGAAATCCCGATGACGTCTTAGCTCGGCGTCCAGTTGACGCGATATCGTCGTCACTGCAGATGCCACCGTGCGCTAATGGGCCGGCGGCCGGCTGCAGACGAGCCGCTGCAGCCGGCCGAGCTGGCCGCCGGCCGGCCGGCTCGCGGCGATGTAACAAGCTCTGTCACGCCCTCCCATTCATTATCAGTTACGATGTGATCCTTCGCAGCAGATCAATCGATAATTTGTCGCTTCTCTCGGAAACAAACGCAGTGATTGGCAGCAGAGTCCCTTGGGAGGAGCGCGCCTCCACGCTCTCCCCTGTTGCCGGCTGGCGCTTCCTTTTCTTCGCCTCTCAGGAAAAGCATTGTCCTTGCATGGCTATTTTCATCTCAGGCTACACCTCCTGGATTGTTCTGTTCACACGAATTCCTTTTTTAATTTCCATTTCTAATTCTGATTGCCCTCCCTCGACATCAGTTATTCATGTAAAGCCGCCAGACATTGGAATCGGCAATAATTTTCTCACTGCAATTATCCGCAAAAACCTTGTTGCGCATGTGTTCGACTCCATAATGTTTGCTCCTAATTGTTCTCCTCATGTTAGAGAGCGAATATCACGTGCACTCCATTCGGGTGGTTGATGATCCTGATTCGACTGAAGCGCAGCCCATTCTAGGACATTTCTCATGAACATTGCAGAATACCCCGTAATTTTTTACCATATCCCGTTTTCTTCTACGAAAATTGAAAGAAAAATTGTTCATGACCTTGTTTTTTGTCGAGCTGTGGGGCTTCATAGGGGAATGATATTCATTGTTTACGTGGACTATGTGCTGGTAGTTCCGAACAAAACCGAATGCAGCCGGTTCTTTGCATTAGGACTGGTGCTCTGGGAAAAATAACACTTCCAACACTCGGGAACTCCGCATGTTACTGCGTAGCTCTCAACCGTGTGTTGTCTTGCTTTCTTCGATATATGTATGTAGTATTCACGTTTATGATCATTCCATGCTTTTCTTCCTGTGGTGAATACACGGCAATTTTTACCTATGAGTTTTACTTGGACCATAATTTTGTCTATTTATTCGTACGACAAAAACTATACAGGCAAGTATGTAGGCTACATTCTTTCGTAAGCTCTTTGTTGTCTTTTCAGGACAAATTCTCTTGATAATGATAATAACACCTTTACTTTTGGACCATTGTGGAGCGTCATTCTGGAGATCAGAAGCTCAACTTGAGCATGACCAATGCGACTAAATTTAGAGCTGAGCCATACACTTACTTAGAATGAGTCCATAGCTAAACTCGCATAATACTGCTTGAATTTCTACTTTAATCGTTGTAGATTTCAATAGTTTTGTGTCAGGATCACATGGCAAAATGGATAGATTCGACTGTGTTGGACAAAGCGGAGTTCAATCACGAAAAGCCAACGACAGTTTATAGCCAAGCATTGGAAGAAGCTTTGCTTCTCACGAATAGTTCATGATTAGAGGAAGAACATGAGTCATTTTATCAGTAATTTTACGGCGAAAGTAACAGCGAACCACTAATACCAAATCCGTACTCCAAAGTATTTACAAGGTGCCTTAGCAACCCGCCCGCGTAGATCTAAACACGCAGAGGTCTTGGTACAAGGCGAGCTCATTCATTATAGCGATGCACTCATCTTCCCTGTTCATTTTTGGACTCCTGGATGTAATCCAAAACGCTTATAAAGTCCTGCGCGCTATAGTTTCAGGCTCCGGCGATAAAATTGAAGTCGGCAATTAAGGTGAACCCTACTTTGTCTGTGATTCCGGTATTGTTTTTGAGTGTACGGATTGGATGAAAGATATCCTGTGAGAGGATGAGGCGTTTGAGTGGTTAAATCACCGATGTTTTTAACTTTCCAGGCTCTGACGAGGGCGAAGACGCCGAAACGTTAGCCTCAACAAAGATCAATAACTATCTTGGCTAACAGCCTCGGAGAAATCTACTGTACAATACCAGCCGTAATTATTGTCTCAAAATCCGTTTCCGACGGATTAATCCGTCGGAAACCGTCAGAATCGTTGGGAATGTACTAAAATGATAGTTCCTATCACCATTCGAAAGCTCTCATGCTTGTGAGTCTGAATATCCATATCAAAATTTTGTTTGATATCGAACTAACGAGGACAAAATGGTCCCAGCTTTACCTGGGGGCAAATCGGGTGGATATGAACCAAAATTCCACTCGGGCTCAAACTTCTTGCAAATAAACGTTATATTTGCATACTGTGCTTCACTGTGATCACTTCAATACCCCATATGGGTATGATCGGCGCTGGTGGAGCGGACATTAATTTTTTTTTCATTTTTGCGAAAAGGCAAAGTTTAGACCGCTATAGAAAGGGGAAGCAAGTAGCCTATGGCAAATCAAGCATAAATCATGAAGAGAAAGTTGTTTCGATGCCCCCTAAACACTGAAAACGTTACTGGCCAAGGTGTCTTACAAGTTACAAGCCTCTGAATACCACTTGCCGTGCAAAAAAAAAAATTTTCCCCCACTTTTCCATAGTCATCAGGGCGACTTTTCTGACAGGGCATTAACTAGCTTATGAACCAAATACTGTAGCACAATTGGCTCTGGCGATCGTTCTAGGCTGTTCTGCAGAAAAACTTTTAAGGCCCCTTTTATTTCAAAATGACCGCATTCTTTCTTCCATAATTTACGGTTGGACAGTAGTTTTCATGCAGATATTCAAACTCAAGCGTTCGAGAGCTTCCGAATGGTGATATGAACTGTTATTTTGGTCCACTCCGAAAGATTCTGACGGTTTTCGACGGATTAATCCGTCGGAAACGGATTTTGGGACAATAATTACGGCTGGTATTGTATTCCACAGGCAAATACCAGCATTTATCATTTTATTGTGAAAATTTTTCTTTTCTGGATGAGCGGAATTTAAGAACCTTCCCAACAATCTTCATGAACCTGTCGCTGAGAAATTGTTGTTCTGGAATTGTTGTTGCACTCTCGGGGTCTGTCATTGAACCGTCCAGCGCCCGGAATTGCACCGTCCGATGTTTTCACAGGCACTGAATATTCATAATTGACAACGCTGTGCGAGTGTTGTGCATGTTTGCCGTGTAACGTCGTCATCCATCTGGCTGTCGGTCGCAATCAGACGCGCCGCTCACAAATCCCGGTGCATGGCCGCGAATGATTACAACTCTCGATAAGCGTACGTCACGACGCGGCGCGTCTCGGAATAGCGTCAGGCTCGCCCGACGTCGGATCCAGAAAACAGCCCCAATAAATCTCGTGACGATCTACGAATACCTGCCACAACCTGACAGCTCACCAGCCCATCAAAAACCGCCCAATCACCTCGTACAACGCCTGGCTTTGCAACCGGAGCTGTGCGACGCCGAGGTGTTCTAATTGCTAGTCGCGAAGGTATCGTGTTTGTGGACATCCTCAGGACTATAGCTGTGCGATCAAAGCCAACTCCTGGGGCCAGGCGCCCTTGCACCACTGAGATTACCCAGGGTAAACTTATCAACTCCCCCATCAACTATTTACCTGGGTAATCTCAATGAGTCCAGGCCCAGGAATGTTTCAAACGTAAATCGCCAGGAAATTGTTAGAGCGACGAACCAGTTACTGTACGATCCTTTAAAACTCTTGAAAACTACGCGCGTTGAACCTCTTGACAGCATTTCATCTCCGAACTTCCTCTTCCGTAAATCTCTTGAGCGACCCAGTTTCACGAGCAGTCCATTATTACCATCGTATGCACATGCATGTATGATACTGTCTTATTTCGACTAGATAATTTTGAAATTGATGGTCCTGTAGAGGTAATTCTCTGATATGGTGCGTTACATTATCTGTACCTACCTTGCATCAAATTTTCTATTCTGCATTGTTTTCTATTCCAAAGTTACGAATTGTAATCAAGGCTCTAGAAAGAAAACCGCAAACAAAGGAAAACAAAAGGCGCTGGTGTTTCATCAAAGAATTACCCTGGAGTCTGCAGTAATGCTCTTGCAAATAAACCTATTGTTTCGACGCTTCACCACCCGCTTGTAGGTGCAGAGCTTACTTTTCGATAATATCACATTGGTAATGTATGAAAGCAGTGCCCACTTAAATGGCAGAGTAGGTTTCCCTCCAAATTTTTTTCTGTCGAGCTGCCAGGAAAACAACTACCAGAATGCAGATTTTTTTTTACTTAAAGTGTGTACTATACAATTTCGCCATCGCTTTCAGCATGGAATTTCTCAAAATTTCTTGTAGAGCTGGTCTTTGCTCTCATCTGGAGCAAGTTTTCTGCGCGTATTTTATTCGTTTATTCATCGTTAGGTATGCAACCAGATGTGGGATCACAAGATATGGAAACAGGATAGAATCAAGGGGATCCAGCAAGCGCCTAAAGCTGACATTCGCATACTTTCTGTTCCTTGAATCATTGTAACTTTCGGCTATTTTTCCATATGTAGGTTAATTTTAACGATATATAAGTTGCCAGATTTTAACTGGTCACGGTCCCTTTTTACCCCCCCCCCCCCCCCCCCC